>JAVSBV010143466.1:0-16042 GCA_033117975.1 Parotocinclus spilosoma | reverse complement strand
CGTTTCCAAAAACTTGGTTACAAATTTATTTTACAATGAACAAAGTTGGTAAGTAACAGTAGTTCTTGTTTGTACGTAAGATTATTAAAGAATGATCAGGATTAAGAAATAATTATCTGGATTATTAAAGAATTATTAGGATTATTAAATAATGATCTGGATTATTAAAGAATGATCAGGATTATTAAAGAATAATAAAGAATAATCAGGATTATTAAAAAATAATCAGGATTATTACAAAATTATCAGGATTATTTAAGAATGATCAGGAATATTAAAGAATGAACAGGATTATTTAGGAGTAATTAGGATTATTTAAGAATGTTCTGGATTATTAAAGAATGATCAGGATTAATAAATAATAATCTGGATTATTTAAGAATGATCTGTATTATTTAAGAATAATCAGGATTAATAAAGAATAATCAGGATTATTAAAGAATGATCTGAATTATTTAAGAATGATCTGGATTATTTAAGAATGATCTGAATTATTTAAGAATTATCTGGATTATTTAAGAATGATCTGAATTATTTAAGTATAATAAAGAATGATCTGAATTAATAAAGAATAATCTGGATTATTTAAGAATGATCTGGATTATTTAAGAATAATAAAGAATAATCAGGATTATTTAGGAGTAATTAGGATTATTAAAGAATAATCTGGATTAATAAAGAATAATTAGGATTATTAAAGAATAATCTGGATTATTTAAGGATGATCTGGATTATTTAAGAATGATCTGGATTATTTAAGAATAATAAAGAATTACCTGGATTAATAAAGAATAATCAGGATTATTTAGGAGTAATTAGGATTATTAAAGAATAATCTGGATTAATAAAGAATAATCTGGATTATTTAAGGATGATCTGGATTATTTAAGGATGATCTGGATTATTTAAGAATGATCTGGATTATTTAAGAATAATAAAGAATAATCTGGATTAATAAAGAATAATCTGGATTAATAAAGAATAATCTGGATTAATAAAGAATAATCCGCATTATTTAGGAGTAATTGGGATTATTAAAGAATAATCTGGATTAATAAAGAATAATCTGGACTAAAGTAGCTCGTGGTTTCAGGTTTTATGTAGGTGTTTTTTTTAGAGAGGAAGGAATGATCAGTGAAGGAAGATGAAACAATCAGGAGCACCCGGTTCTAAAGCTCCTACTTGAGGAACGTTTTTTGGTTGGTTGTTTTTTTTTTGGCAGACTTAAGCGTGGTTTTGTTTCGGAGCTTTTCTGAAACTTCACACACCGTTCTGTTCTGAGTATAAATTGAGAATTGTGTGGATCCCCAAACCAGCTTGACTGTTTCATGCTCATTTATTGTGATCCACACGACAGAGAGTAAATGACTTCCCATTTCCTCTCAGGATCTCACCACGCTCTTCCTTTCTTCATTTCTGTTTTTATCCGTCTCTCACAAGGTGAACTTAGTTATCTATCCCCCAAACTCCTCTATTCACAAAGCAAACGGAGAGAAAAAAACACGGCTCAGGAGATGGCCTCGGAGCATCGCTTCCCGCCTCTGATGGGTACAATAACGGTGAGATTTCAAAGCTTCTGTGCTTATTTCTACTCACTCTGGCAACACTGTTCACAGAAAAGCTTTAAGCAGCACCAAAGGCTTACAGAAGCTGCTCTGAACGATCTGTTCAGCTAACGATTTAATAATACTGATGTGCTACAGTGTAGTGAAGGTGTGTAACAGCGCTGATCCACTGCACACAAAATACATCAAATATAATCAAACCTCCACCTTCAGAACCTGAAACTGTAACATAAAACAATTAGAATGATTCATTATTTAAGATTAAAGATGCTAATTTCTTAAAGTTTTTTATTTCTTAATTTGTAAAGGTGTGTCCTCGTATGTGTGTGTTGTGTGTGTGTGTGTGTTAATAATAATAATATTGTTATAGCAATTATTATTATTATTATTATTATTATTATTATTATTATTACTACTACTACTGTTCAAATAATAACAATGATAATATAATAATTTTACCAATATTGTTAAGTAATAATACATGAATAACAGAAGTAATAACAATTAAAATAATAAAAACAATAATAGTAATATAATATTCGTGATAATAATAAGAATAATAATTATAGTCATAAATAATAATAATAATAATAATAATAATAATAATAATAATAATAATAACTTCATTTTCGAGGTACAGGACTTTTTTTTTGTTCCTAGAATTAAAAAAGATCTTACAGGGGAAGTGTTTTTTATACATTTAACCCCCCAACTATCAGTGATTTTTTTTTACTAAACTTTTAATCACTTTTAATCTACATATTCTCTTTCCTCTCAGTTTCCTCTCATGCTCTGGTACCAGTTCCAGCTCCACACACTTACCTGTTCCTCCACCTCAGCATTACTCTACTGGTTCCCATCAACAGAAACTGGTCCCACCATATCTCCACCAGAAGACAGGAACTCTCCATCTTTGGTCGGAGGAGGACGGAGGATTCAAACTGCACAAAGTTCAGTGCCAGGGGGTACAAATACTTATTCTCACCCCTCACTCATTCAGTCTGGGGCTCAGAGAGTCCGTTAGTGCTGCACTGCTGGGTAAAACTCTCCATCATGCTGCCACACAGTGTTAGAACCACATTAGGTCCAGACCTAGAACCCACCTTCATTTATTGATCTGTTATTATTTACTTATTGTCACTAGGAATATAAACTTAATTATTATAATTAATATCTAGGCCACCAAAGCAGGACAGGTCCATGTTTGAGTCTTGGTTCCTCCCAAGGTTTCTTCACTACGACATTCAGGGATTTTCCTTGCCACTGTCACCCTAGTTTGATTTGAGAAAATGCTCCGTAATAAAAACCCTATCTAAATAAATCGGACTTCTTTAGAAACAAACTCATGTTCGCACGTGGGCTGACTTTAGAGAAGATTGGCGAGAGGTTTCCGATAAAGATCTAAAGTTATTTGTTGAAGCTCCATGTTAGTAGAAGCTCTTATCTGATGAGCTCAGGATCAGACGGGACTTCAGGGTGAACGAAGGACCTCCGGGGTCAAAACATTATTCCAGACCTTCTGATCCTCTGTGTTTCTACATCACACCTTCACATGGGGTTTGGTTATTAGGATAAGATCACGTCTAATCTCAGGGATGGAACGTGGGCGGAACGTGACCCGTTCCTCTGGAGGGAATTCTTTGGAGATCGTTAAGCTGGAGCAAATCCGAATAAATCTCTGTTTAAAAGTCAGCTTGTGTTTCGTACAGAGGGAACGTATCAGCAGCTCCATCTCCAGCTCTCAGCCTCTTAAAATTCTCTGTTAGGAGTCTTGAGGAGCTTCAGTCGACCGATGGATCAGAACTATCTTCAGATACAAGGAGATAGTGAGCAATGAAATGATTCGAGAAGAAACAGTACCGGGTTCCTCCACTCTGCCACCTCTGGATGAGATGTTCATGGCAGAAGTTTCATTTTGTTTTACTGAATCATTTCTGTGTTGTGTTGTTCTGGACATTTTGGGTCATCGTCCTGCTGGAAGCGCCCATCTAAAACATCCTGGTGCTTCATAATGATGCCACGTACCCTAATCAGGTCCCCGGGGCCTTTAGAGGAACAGCCGAAATGCTTTGATTATAGAATAGAACACGGTCCCAGCAGCGTCTATCAACCTCCAGGTGCTTACTTTTGTGCTTAGATGGCAGGAAAACTTGGGTACAGCAGTTGGCATGGAGGTGGCATGTGATGGTACTTTTGGAGACTTGGTGACTTTTTCTCCAGCACTGATCCTTGGGGATATTTTGTCTCTCTGAGTGTCCTCCTGACAGTGTGTAAGGGACAAAATAAGGTAGGTTTGATACAGTGCAGGTTCATTTAAACTTTTAGTTGCACTTACACTACTTATCCAAATGTTTGTGGACACGTCCTGATCCCTAATCACTCTTTTTTTGTTCTTTTATTTCAGTGATGCTCCTAAAATAAAGTAGCAGACAGATTATACTGAGGAACTGAGATACATTTGGTCTCAATGTCACACGTTTATAGGTCGATTTTACACTTCTGTCCTGCTATCTTTATTTAAAACACCTTAAAAATCCCAATGAAGGTGGGACGTCGTGTAAAACGTAAATAAAAACAGAATAAATCCTTTATAACCCATATTCGATTAGATACACTACAAATACAAGATATTTCATATTTAAACGGATAAACTTTATTGTTTTTAGCAAATATTTCCTCATTGTGAGTTTGATGGCTGCAACACGTTCCATAAGTATTAGGACGGGGGCAACAAAAGACTGGGAAAGTTGAGGAAAACACCTGTTTGGAACATTCCACAGGTAAGGGGTATGATGTGGTATAAATAAGGGCGGGGCGGGGCTCAGCACTTTGTCCAACAGCTTAATTATCGTACATCATTTAAACGATGATCCAATCATCATCTCCAGTCCATAATATCATCAAAAGGTTCAGAGAATCTGCAGAAATCTCCGTAAGTAAGCGGCAAGTCCGAAAACCAACAATGAATGCCAACACCAACACCTTTGATCTTTTAGGAGGCACTGCATTAAAAACCGACGTCATTCTGTAATGGATATTATCACATGGGCTCAGGAACACATCAGAAAACCATTATTATTAAACACGGTCCATCTACTAATACAAAATACGACAACAGAGACCACGGACTGTTAAGCAACTGTTTTACATTAAGCTAAAATGGGAAGGAATTCCATCTACAAAACTTTAATAATTAGGCTCCTCAGTTCTCAAATAATTACTGAGTGTTAAAAGGAAAGGTGATGTAATACAGGGGTAACCACGCCCCCGTCCCAACACTTTTGGAACGCGTTGCAAGAATCAAATTCAAAATGAGAGAATATTTACAAATACATAGTAAAGTGTATGCGTTTAAATATTAAATATCTTGTCTTTGTAGTTTATTTAATTGAATATGGATTATAAAGGATTTGCAAATCGTCGTATTTTGTTTTTATTTACGTTTTACAGAACAGAACTTTTTACCGAAATCATGGATTACTGCCAAAATTTAAAAAAAGCTTTCGTTATAGTTATAGTTTATATGTATAGGGGCAAACAGTACTGTGGTTTGTTCAAATTAATTAGTTCTTGATTTTTTTGCTGTCTAAATTTAATTGAGTAAAAATAGTATTTATCAGGGGGGAAATAATTATAAAACTGATTTTCACTCTACATTTTCTTCCCCTTATCGTCAGAATAATTCACCAGAAGTCTTTATTTCAATTTCTAGTTATTTTAACGTCGTGAATGTAATTATTTTTTAGAAAATGAAATGAAAATAAAAATAAAAAATGTTTATGTCTCCCCCTGGTGGAGACAGCAGGTGGCAGCAGGTGTGAAATCCTGACGGTTAAATGTAAATTTACGGTACATGACCGCGTTCTCATGTCAGTACGGGGACCCTGAGTCCCCACACAGATAGTAAAAAGAGGAAATTTTTTTGGGACCGATTATTTTGGTGAACTCTACGTGGAAAGCCAAAGACGCCAAACGTAGACAGTCATTCCCGAGTAATTAAGACGACAAATTCCCAGTAATTTCGAGGTTTGTTTTGTTTTGTTTTAGTGTGTGTGTGTGTGTGTGTGTTACACATTGAAGACACACATGCACGTTTACATATGTAACCCATTTATTGCAGTAGCCGTATACGTGTAGAGCAGCGACACGCAGTAACTGGTATAATATATCGATATGATTCCACAAACCCTAAAACCCCAATAAAAGTCCTACACACACACGGCTCACGGCAACACACACACACACACACACACACACACACACCCGCATCCCTTAAGTCTGCTTTTTTCTGTTTTTATACAGGGACGGAAACATGGGAGTGCTGTACAAATGAACATTCAGAGTGTACAAAAGAACAAACCAATTCCTAAAACAAACCCAAAAACACGGTGAGGAACCGTAAGGACCGGTTAAAGTTCGAAGCGTGCTCATCATGCCCTGGAACCAAAAATAAATCAAAGATTTTTTACATTTTTTTAAAATTATTATTATTATTTTTTTGCACATGCTTTTTCCACCATGTCCTTATTTTTGTTATCTTGCCTATCTAAAAAAAAACAAAACAAAAAAAACAAAACAAAAAACAGAATCATAATAAAGGCACGGCACAGGAACGAAAACTTAAGCATGTGGGAAAAAAGCATAAAGGATAAAACACAGACTGATACGATAGTGTGGTGAAATTAAACATTTACAAATATATTGCTGTTGAATTGTAACTTTTTTAAGGTAAAGACATCGAGTTCTTTAATTCAGTAAGTATAAAGTGAGTGATTATACAATAATAGAGTAATATAAAATAGGTTTTAAAAAATACGTTTGCAGAGTAAATGCTGACTGCGAAAGATTACGATTCACAGCATGTATTTATTTAGTTACTTCTCTATTTTTTTATGATTGTTTTTGATTGTTGCCTTGGTAATGAGGGAGGAACGGTGATCAGTATCATTCTATAAGGACACAAACGTCAAATGAATGAATAAATGAATCACAAAAACAGATAAAGGCTGTGTTCCAGTGCCGCTCTAAAGGTTGCCAGATTTGGATTTTACCCCGTTATAATTATTACCCCTATTTATTATTTAGAAGGGTGGGACGTTCTTGGCACACGTTGCCCCCTTAATACCAACCCATGGTATTGCATGCTGTAAATCCATAGCCTTCCTAGCATTGTTGCTGACCATGTGCACCCCTTTATGCCCACAGGGCGCCATCTTCCAATGCCAACATCCTTTTTTAGCCGGATAACGCTCCATATCCCAAAGCTCAGACGTATTCTGTTTTGTCTAATTACACCGGTTCAGCCTTAATTAGTCTGGGAGAGGGATCTGGGAGAGGGATCTGGGTCTGGAATTTAGGGGAGGAGACTTTGAGTTTAGGTGGGAGCAGATTTTATTTTATTTTTTTCAGAAAGTGCACTTTAATGGGATAAATATCTTAGATTTGTTTAGGTTTCAATGTAAAATATGGAAAATAAAGACATATTTTTTTGGTCCAAAATCTATTGGCTATAATTTGGTTTGTGTCACAATATTATAAAATAGGGTTATATTAACAATTAGCACTGAGTTTATGGTTTATTCTGTTGAGGTTCGTCACAAAATTGTCGGATCTAAATGTTTTTCAGTTGATATTCATAAAAAAGATCTGACATTTATTAATATCAGGGCTGCAGGATGAGATAATAAAGTGCTCATGCTAATTTAGGGGGTATTTAAAAATAAATCCGCTCAGTTCAATGTATGGAGGACGAATAAGCTCAGAATACAAGCAGTTCAAATAAATATATAAACGATCAATCAATCTATCAGTTTGTTGCGTTATGTCGAGGTAATTGTACAAATTATTAAACAAATGAGACTGAATTTAAATAATTAAATAGCATGTATTAATATAATATAAATACAATTACATTTTAGTTAAATTATGAAATTTATTTAACAGCTTGTAACATGGGGGCACCCCTAGTCAGAGAATCATTATATAACTGATTCTGACTGATAGACCCAGCCTGGAGGAACACCAGGGATAGGGTTAGGATTAGGGTTAGCATTAGGACCCCAACACTAACCGAGGAAAGGGTTAGCCATTCCTCACAAAACATTGAAAAAATCTTGTAAAACCAAAATACCTAAAAACAAACAATTTAAGGTGCCAACTAACACTAACCCTAACACCAACCCCAACCCTAACCCTAACCCTAACCCTAACCCTAACCCTAGCTCTAATCCTAACACCTAACCCTAGTCCTAGCCCTAACACCAACCCCAATCACAACCCTAGCCCTAACCCTATCCTTAATCCCAACCCTAACCTTAATCCCAACCCTAACCCTAATCTCAACCCTAACCCTAAAACTAATCCAGCCCTAATCCCAACCCTAACCCTAATCCCAACCCTAACCTTAATCCCAACCCTAACCCTAAAACTAATCCCAACCCTAACCTTAATCTCAACCCTAACCTTAACCCCTACCCTAGTAATGACCCTTAGCCTAATCTCAGAACAGCAGGATAAAGAAATCTCAAATAAATGTATACGTCTATCGTTTGGTTTTTGAAAGAGAGCGGTTATTATTCAGCTGCATGATTGTTTACATTTTGTTGTTTGCTTTTTACGTTTTTAATTATGAATAAACAGTTTTATCATTAAACGTGCCTGGATTTCTGTTTATTATTCAGCTCCATTAAACCCTCAGCAGGAGCAGCCTACACACCACACTCTACTCTTTGTTTCTTTAGATCTTGGTGCATTAAATGTGGTTCTGGCATCCCGAGACCTGTACCCACAGAGCTAGGGGTCGAGTGCTAACAGAAAGTGAACAAATTATTGGAACACAGCCTGTATATAATGCGTATAATAACTCAGGAATAAACAGACGATGGATGATTATCGTTCTACGTGAGTATTACAAGTACATAAAGTTGGTTAGTATTGATTCTTATTTACAAACACGGCACCGATGACAGGACTAAAACGAGGTTTCCACTAACAGCGCATTAGCACGATGCTTTCTCCATTATTCTTTGATGTTTTTAGATTAATAAACTCCCAAAAAACAGTTCGATAAACAACCACGTCACAATAGTTTTGTATAGCGTATATTAATTGGTCGTAATATCATCATTTCTAAAAACCAAACCACCGTCCCCTTCCTCTCTAACTGTCCGTTCTAAAAACACTCTCGCTTTATTTTTTTTTTTCCTTTTTTTTTTTTTTTTTGCTTATGACAAATTGCATTTTTCGTCTTTTTTTCCTTGTGTAAAGTTTGTTTTTCGCATAGTAACTGTAATGAAGCACTTTTTTAAAATTCTAACCTGTACGTCTCACTATCACACAGCATGAGCATCCAGCTAAGAAAAGAGAAGAAGAAAACAAACAAACAAACGAACAAAGGAGGAAAGAAGGAAGGAAATTGTCCGTACAGACAGGAAGCGCCCTTAAAGCTGCTGCTCCTTTGGATTCTCGGTGCCCCCGGAGGCCGGGTACGATTTGAGACTAGCCAGCGGGATGTCGGTCATGTGACTGAACGGCTTCCTGTCTCCGAAATGCTCGTGGCTGGTCTTCCAGGCCCGGGTCAGCGTGTGGCCGTTCAGTAGTTTGTCTTTTGTCCACTCGCTGGGGCCGCTGCCGTAGGACGAGGCCGGGGATTTGGGGGGCATCCAGCAGTTATCCGAGTGTCCCAGCACCAAACACTCCTGAGTGCACATCTCCGTCGCTTCCATCAGGCCCCGAGGGCCCAGGAGCCCATCTGTGGACACACAACCTTCTTAATATGGTACAGTATGATGAAGCAAAATAAAAGTCTTCTTTAATGATCCAGCTGATTTATTGATTGATCCCTATTGGTTTAGAAGAGTGACTGATCAAACCACTTGAGGATCAATCAATCAAACTAAATATAATATTACAAATCTGACTCAGGTCTACATTAGAACCTTATAAAATAAAAATATACATTTAAAATATACAATGTCTGATTTCCTTTCTAAAGCATGTAACTACCTTACTAACCAACCAGCTAACTAACAATAAACCAACTAACTGATTCACCAGGTAACTCACTCATTCATTCACTCACGTATGTGTTAATAAATCATTCACTAACTAACTAACTAACTAACTAACTAACTAACTAACTAACTCTATTAATTACTAACTAACTTACTTTATCACTCACCCTCTTACTAACTAACTAACTAACTAACAAACTAACTTACTCTATCAATTACTAACTAACTTACTTTATCACTCACCCTCTTACTAACTAACTAACTAACTAATTAACTAACAAACTAACTAACTAACTTACTCTATTAATTACTAACTAATGTAATCTATCAATAACCCACTTACTTTCTAACTAACTAACTAACTAACCAACTAACTCACTCACTAAATTACTCTATCAATCACCCTCTTACTAACTAAAAAACTAACTTACTCTTTCAATTACTAACTCACTTACTCACTCTATTAATCATCATCTTACTAACTTACTAACTAACTAAAAAACAAACAAACTAACTAACTTACTCTATCAATGACTAACTAACTAACTAACTAAGTAACTAACTAACTTACTTACTTACTCTATCAATTATTAACTAACTAACTAACTAACTAACTCACTTAATCAATTGCTCTCTTACTAACTAACCAACTAATTCACTCATTCACTAACTTACTCTATCACTCACCTTCTTACTAATCAAATAACTAACAACCCAACTAATTCACTGTCTATCTAACTTAATCACTAACCAACTCTATCGATCACTCTCTTACTAACTAACTAACTGACTAGCAAATAAATTCACTTTCTTTCCATACCTATTTATTCTAGTTTTGGACAGCAGTACAGGGCATAAGGAGGGAGTAACTAACAAACTAATTAACTGACTAACTAACTAACAAAAAACTTTTATGAGACATTCAAGATCTATTTATTAATTCATTCATTCATTTGGTTAGTTAGTAAGTTAGTTAGTTAATTAGTTAGTTAGTTCAGTAGTTAGTTTTTAAATTTAATTAATTGAATTGGTTAATTTGCTTGTGTGTAGTTTGCATGTTCTCCCCCATGTCTGTACGGGCTTTGTTCTTACATTCCAAAGCCATGTGTTAGGTCATGCGGCATCTCTAAAGTGTCCCGGTGTGTGTGTTTTTCATTACACACTAACATCAGATCTCCTGTATAATGGGTGCATTGTTGGAGCTGGAGCATCTGGCTGAATTCCAGATGTTTCTACAGAAGCCAGGCCTGGAGTATGAAATAATGATGTCACGCTGCAGTGGCCGTCCATCAGAGAGTCGTTTCTCCTCTAATAGAGCTCGGAGGATTGCAGCAGCACCGTTCACATGATCGTTACAGATCCCAGTGCTTTCATATCAATACGTCGTTACTTCTCCTAAATGGTCTTCCTCTCAGCTCGCCTCATTTCTCTCCCAATAATAAAATACCAGCAGCCATCCAGTCCTTCAACGTCCTCCAAACTCAGGGTGCCATTATTTATTCCCACACTGCCCCCTAACTGCAGCTCCAGCTACACAACAACAAACACACTCACAGCATGGGAACACAGCGGCTAAAACCGGCCCATCATGCCTTATGGGGCTTTCCAACAGACCACAGGGGCCAGGGTTCAAACTCCAGTACTGCCACTATCTAATAGTGTCTAATAATAATAATAATAATAATAATAATAATAATAATAATAATAATAACAGTAATAATAATAATAATAATAATAATAATAATAATAATAACAGTAATAATAATAATAATAATAATAATAGTAATAATAATAATAATAATAATAATAATAATAAAAGTAATAATAATAATAATCATAATCATAATAATAATAATAATAACAGTAATAATAACAGTAATAATAATAATAATAATCATAATAATAATAATAATAATAATAATAATAATAATAATAACAGTAATAATAATATTAATAATAATAACAGTAATAATAATAATAATAATAATAATAATAATAATAATAATAATAATAATAACAACAGTAATAATAATAATAATAATAATAATAATAGTTATTATTATTACTGTTGTTGTTGGTTGTTGTTGTTAATTATATTATTTAAATATATTATTTAAATTAAAATACCCAGTAATAATGTCAATAATCTCCCCTATCATATATAATAATCGAAATTCATTATTCTATCAAATATTATTTTATCAATTTAAAAAAAACAGCCGTTAACAAGGTGCCAGTCCTCCACATACCCACACTTACACTTACACATACACTTTAGAGACGCCAATTGGTCTAAGACGTGTCTTCAGTATGTTGAAATGTGGAATGAAAACCCAGACAAAGCCCACACAGACATGAGGAGAACATGCAAACTTCACACAGGCAGCATCAGTGTCGGTTTGGAGATGTAAGTCCCAGTATGTACCACTAGGGGACACTGTCGTCATTCTGTATCCATTTTAACGCCATTCTAATGGCTCCACGTTTGTTTGTTTCTGTAATGCTAATTGGTGAGTGATTGCGCATTCAAAAACTGAACCCGCCCAAAATGGGATCCAGTGGAACCTGGAGGGAAAGACTGATCGAATTTAAGAGGGAGAGAATCACAAGTGGCTGTTTGTTTATCCACATGAAGAGCTCCTGAAGTGCTTCTTCTAAAATAATCCAGAGGAGTTTATACATGCAGTCTGAGTGTGTCGTTTACTGTCATCCCTGTCCTCGAGAAAGATGCTTTCTAAAAACACCAAATACCACAATTAACGATCTGAAAGTCAACGGTGATCAGAAATGCAGCTGATGTAGTTATTTTAGAAGCAGAAGTATTAGTTGTAGTCGTGCGGGAGCGATGAGAGGCCATCAGTAATAGTAAGAATATTTTTTTTAAAAGCCTTAATTTTATAAAATCATAACCCTAATGGCATTCCTGTAGTTTTAACCTTTGCTTTTGATCCTTCACTAAAGGTTTAATATTTAGAAGACGGACCTCTGACACAACCTGTGGAAAAAGCTTATTCTAAATAGCCCTTAACCCACTTCTATTAATGTTAACCTCTTTATGCTGATAATAGGGCTGGACCGATCCGATATTCTGTATCGGTATCGGCTCGATATGTGGTAAAATCACTGCATCGGAGATCAGATGGGAAAAAAACAAAAACAGTTTAATCCGATATCTTTCCTGTTACGTTTATGCTTTGCTACAATTTGGACGACACGCCATAAACAGAGACGCAATACCTGGAACTCGAGTTAAAACTGTTGGTCATCTAGTCAGCTGCGTGGAGTTATTTTAACTCAGGGATGATAAAAGTAAAACAGCCAAGTGTAGCTTATGCAACGCCAGTGTTTCAAGAGGTGGTAGCAGAGTATTGGTCTGATATCGGTATCGCCAGATATTCAAGTTAGAAGGATCAATATCGGTATCGAGCATTAAGAAACGGTATCGAGCCAGGCCTAGGTGAACAGTCGGAATATGTGAATACACAAGATAAAATGTAAACGTATCACTGATTCGTCTTTCATTCTGTGGCATTCATTCTTTCATCTGTGCATAAGTTTTAGGACATCATTACATTTGTTGTTTGGTCATTATATATAACATGTTGCAGATAATTGGACTTTTTAAGGTTTTCTTACTTAATACTATTGTTTTAAAATCTTTGGGAGGTTTTACCCAGTTCCCCTTCCAAAACAAAAGATTCTTTCCTGCTACCCTGGCAAAATTGACCATTCCAGATCAAACATCCTGATGAAGCTGCCAGATGTTGTTGCTGATCAAGTGTAAATTAAATACAAATATATAATCTAAATAAATATAATATAATATAATATAATATATAATAATAAAAAATATAATATAAATAAAGTGTAAACACAGTGGCCCATAGAACCTGTTGTTTTTTCACATTTTTTTAATACTGCATACAAATGTCCAGTATTTACTTTTCTAATGACATCACTGAACTAATGATTTATGGTTATTATACCATTGCTAATGGTGGCCTAAGACTTTTGCACACTACTGCATATGATTTAAAGCCTAAAAAAGCTGTACAGTTGCTAATAAGTTCCCTAATACAGTCCAGGAACGGTGCCAGAAAGAGAACTGTCCCTGTCCATGTCCATAGTGATTACATTTTTTTTAAATCCTAAGGTCAACAAAGTGTAGTCAGTGAAGACATGACAGGATTTGTTCATTGTGTGAGGGAGGAACGTTAACGTGATTCGATTTTCAATTCTGCTTCTGTGGAAAACTCGCCCAGCCTGAAATAGAGGCAGACGCAGACGCAGACGCAGACGTGTAGCTACAGGCTTGGTGGAATTGTCTGATTGTCAATCGTGCACATGGAGACACTTGCACAGCCTCATGTTCTACATCTGTTAGGCCAGACTTTTTTTATTGCTTGTTTCGCCGATCCGCCGACGATCATTTTTGAAGAACACAGCACCAGCACCAATGGTTGAAATAAATAAAAAAATAAAAAAAAAATTTAGCTTTTGCCGCCCTCCGGTGGAGAGCCAACGGTTTTCATCTGTTCATTTAATTTTTTTCCAGATTCACTTTAATTTAATTGTAGGTTAAATCAATTTTATTTTTAAATTTAAATGTATTTTTATTTCTTCCCTCTTCCTTGTATTGATTCCACATCGTCCTCGAGAAATTGAAAAGTGCTGAAAAATAAAGATTTATTTGTATTTTTTTTCCTCCCTCCTCAGTAGATTCTTAATTAAGAACATCCGAGGAACAAGAAATTGAAAAAGTCTGGCCTTATCCCTTTGAAACACCTGCGATTTTAGGAAATTTAGGCAATAAGGACGGACTTTAACCAAAAATTCGGGTTGCCTGTGGAAAAATAGATCCCCGAAGTGTTTGTGAATTTTAACGCTCGACCAACCTGGCGTCTTTTCGCCCCTCAGACGTTCCTGAGCTCCAGCACGTGCCCTGAGATCCACGGCTTCCTGTACTCGAAGGAGCAGAGCAGGAAATCGTGGAAGAAGTTCTTCTTTGTGCTCAGAAGATCTGGATTGTACCTTTCCAGTAAGGGCACGTCGAAGGTATCTTTTATTTCTCTTTTCTTGCTTTAATTGTTAGATACCACATGCTGAACGGGTCAGGCAGGATTGTGCCCGGCTCCATGCCATCCCATGCCAGTACTTTCCTTTTCTTTTTTTTTTTGGTTTAGACCAGACTTTTAAAATTTCTTATTCCTCGGATGTTCTTAATTAAGAATCTACTGAGAAGGAAGAAAAAATACAAATAAATCTTTATTTTTCAGCACTTTTCAATTTCACGAGGACGATGTGGAATCAATACAAGGAAGGAGGAAGAAATAAAACTACATTTTTATTTAAAAATAAAACTTATTTAACCTACAATTAAATTAAAGTGAATCTAGAAAATAATTTAATGAACAGAAGAAAACCGTTGGCTCTCCACCGGAGGGCGGAAAAAGAAAAAAAAATTAATGTTTTTTTTTTAAAAAAAACATTGGTGCTGCGGCGGATCCGAGAAATACCAAAAAATAAATAAATAAATAAATAATTTTTTTTTTATTCAATTCAATTCAATTTGATTTATATACAGCTTTTTACAACGGTGCATTTTCTCAAAGCAGCTTTACAATTTAACGATTAAATTACCTAAAAAAGTTCAATCCCAAATGGAGCAAACCTAGGGCGACAGTGGCAAGGAAAATCTCCCTGAAAGTGGTAGGAAGAAACCTCGGGAGGAACCAAGACTCAACAGGGGTGGCCTAGATGTTAATTGAATAAAAACTTAAAAGTATATTAAATTATATCAAAATTAATATATAATATATATACACAATTAATAACTAAAATCAATAACAAATGAATAATAAAATTATATTAGTAATAAAATAAATAAACTAAATTATAAAACAACTAGATTTTCTTCTAATATGATCGTCGGCGGATCCGCGGTTCGTCCGTTGTGCGGTTTGTAATCGTACCTCCCGGAGTCCTTGAGCGCCGTTCTAAGCGCGGGACGCCAAATCCGGACCTGTTAAGTGGAGCTTAGACGAGACGCCAAAATAAACGCTCCCGATTTGGACGGGTCCGGCTGTTTTATCCTCCTGCTGCAACCGAAGAGGAGACGAACAGAATAAATCCTCCTGCTGCCACCCCTTACTACCCCTTTATCCACGTCCCACCACCACTTACTACCCCTTTATCCACGTCCCACCACCCCTTACTACCCCTTTATCCACATACCACCACCCCTTACTACCCCTTTATCCACATACCACCACCCCTTACTACCCCTTTATCCACGTCCCACCACCCCTTACTACCCCTTTATCCACATCCCACCACCCCTTACTACCCCTTTATCCACGTCCCACCACCCCTTACTACCCCTTTATCCACGTCCCACCACCCCTTACTACCCCATAGTTCCCTTTATCCACCTCCTGCCACCCCTTACTACCCCTTTATCCACAT
>JAVSBV010143456.1:0-16043 GCA_033117975.1 Parotocinclus spilosoma | reverse complement strand
GGTCCATAAAGAAGTAGGGACCGACTTTAGCATCTGATCAGCCAGGTGGTGATCTGTGTGTTCTCGTCCATGGTGACATGGGAGTGAAACCTGTTCATAATGTATATTGTCCACACACTTACGGTCAATACTTACCAACACTTACCATCCCGAGGAGACACATGGTGCCTGCGAGGTGTCCGGATCCATCCTGAAGTACTATATACTGGTCCTAAGAAAATGGCTACACTACACAACTGGTTATTTAACCCTTCCATGTTTTGTTTCCATAAGTCATCTTAAAGGTAATCAAGGTCTCTGGTGTAGTACAAGTTACAATGGTATGGGTCTTGAGGCGGAGTCAAGCAGGTTTGTGTCATCAACCAAGGTTTCACATGTTAAATACATATATTAAATTGGATATATTACCTTGTTTGTCAGGTGTGGTCAATGTAGCCCAATAGATTTTGCAGGACTGAAGTTTTGGCTCAGTAACAGGCTGCATTACACAAATTCTGCCCTCTGGAGGAGGCTCTTGGTCTGGTAAAAATACTTTGTACCTTGTGGGGTACAATAGACAGTGGCCGATAACTTGCACAATACAGCTCTGCCCAACAGACAAATAGGACAATTTGAAGAATATAAAAAAGAATGGGTTAGTCATAGCTTTCCAATTTCCAGAACCATTGAGGTGGTAAAATATTGGGTCTGCACTGTTCCCGAGTATCCAACAGTGGTGATTGTGTTTGAGGTAAGCGTTGTAATCCAATTGGGCTTACCAGTGATGACCGAAGCTGTAGCTCCAGTGTCAATGAAAAAGTCAAATTGCTCACCACCTATACCACAGGTAACAATTGGATCTGGGAAAATGTCACGACCTGTGGTGGACACTGGGCATCATCAGTAAGGGCTTCCGGAGTCTCCAGGGCCCTGTGTTTCCTGTTATCATACTCTGATTTTCTTATTCTAACTTTTCCTTAAGTTTCAATATTCTATGTTTTATGTGATTAAGGGCTGCAACAATGAATCGATAAAATCGATAAAAATCGATTATTAAAAGTGTTGGCAACAAGTTCAATTATCGATTCATTGTGTCACACAATTTATGTCTTACTCGCCTTTACATATCCGCTTTTAAGGTAACATATTCGAGCTACTCTAATTTGTGTAATTAGGTATTTATACGTATTGTGCCAATGTGTGCATATCTCTTAGCTTTTGCACTTTTGTTACTTACTGTAACAAAAGTTTTAACCTAATGCTGTAAATAAAATGTTTATTGACCTGTTTAAATTGATCTATCTATACTCATGCTATACTGTTTTTCTCATTCCAGAAAGCAGCAGTTTTAAGTCTTATTTAATTTAATCTATTATTATTTAATTATTGTAAGCACTTATTGTCTCTGTTACACAATGCTCTTTTTCCGATTAAAGACATGGGAAATATAAAAAAATAAATAAATAAATAAATATCTGATTCATCGATTAATTGAAAAAAATAATCGACCGAATCATGGATTATAAAAATAATCGTTTGTTGCAGCTGTCACGCCCACCTGCTGCGTCGCGTACGCGGTCGCGGTGAGCGCTAATCACCATCACCTGTTTTGAGTTTATGCGCCAGCTTTAAGTCCGTCTCGGGCTTTCTGCTGGCGCGAATCTTTGACGTTTTCCCTGGTTTTGCTTTCACGTCTCCGTACGTGTTTTTATCGTTTATGATTTATCCTGTTTACCCGTTCTGGTTTTTCTGTTACAATAAACCGCATCCGCAGAGCGCATCTCTGTCTCCTTACCTCTGGGGCACCACGCCGACCAGGTGTATCTGACAGTTATTTTGAGAGAAGAATAAATTTACACTGTTATATAACTGCAGACAGACTGAACTGAGTCTTTTTACGTTGTACTTGGTGCATTATATAATTAAGTGATTTAAGGAAGCAGGATTAATTGCTGTGCGTAAAGGCCAAGGGCACAAGTATAAGCTGAATGTCTTTGATTATCGATCCATCAGATGGCAATACATCAATAAAATAAGAACTCAACAATAGCTGATATAATCACACGGTCAAATAATTGCTTTAAGGCAAACCACACCCTTTAGAGTTTATCTGTTACTAGTTAAACAGCTTTAAACACACAGCTCCTACACAGCAGTTTATGTTCCAGTAAAAGGCTGTGTATTAAACTACAAATTGCAATGATCCATTTCAACTTTGGTTTGGTATATTTGGTTAATCGTTCACCTTAATATAATCCAACAAAATTCCTGATTCTACGTGTCTATGCAGAAGAACTGATGCTGTTTGAAGTAAATTGACTAAATTAACTCATAAACACTTCTATTTTTGGATGCATTATTTATTTACAGCATTTATTTCACAGCTGCCTAACGATGATGTTTTGATATTTCAAATTTAAGCAGAAAGAAATAATAATGTAAAGTGTTTCATCTCTGTATGTACAGACAGTTATTAAGTATTTAAGTAGGACCAGGTGTGAACAATGATTTGTGCTTGTGCTGAGGCTGGATGTGTGACAGGTGTGAGAATATAGGAGCCAAACTGTAGGGCTCTGTTAGAACAGTGAAGACACCCACTGTGTTTTAACCCTAATTTGTCATCGTACTGTGGTACAGAAGAGTGTTTTCCTTAAATTTCTAAAGCAGTGACAGTCTACACATAATTTATGACCTGGAAACCTGATTAATTATGCAATGTCGCCGTTTCCCCTTGGGAGACAATTTAGACAAAGCCAAACGTACATACTATATGACAATGTCAGTAAGTAAACCATTTTTGTTTTACATTTATAATCAAACATTTCCTTGTCAGGGTAATAGATGGCCAGTGCTTATTGCCAGAATTCACAGGGCACAGATTAAAACAGACTGTGGATGGGACACCTGTTCTGCTGTTCCAGGAGGATGTTCCTTGTACATCTTCACATCCTTTAGGAACAGCTAATTGTGCTTATTTACTATGGAAAAAGGCACTGACATGACTTAACTCTTATTCCGAGTTATGACATGGCCAATCTTTATATACATACGTTTTATTGTAGCATTTTTAAGTTTTAACCATTGCATTTGTTGATTAGCTTACTGAAGGAAAACACGGCCCCAACAATAGAGTTGAAATCATGGCAAGCTGCAATTGCTGAAAACAAATAAAAAAACGATTTGTAGAAGAAAAGATGTTTTTTGTTTTCAGCACCTGTTTCTAAAAACATATAACACATAAAGGTGAAAACAATAAAATTTTACAAATTTATGATGTTGCATGTTAGGTACAGAACCAGAGAAGATACCAATCATTACCTCAACAGCAATTGCGCAGCTTTTTAGGAACTGAAATTCTTGACACTTTACTCGTCCCTTCAATATAAAATAGTTTTAATGTTGATGTCATTTTCAGGTTGATAATAGTTTTTGAATTTTGAAATCAGGCAGAGTGTTGTTTTCCTCAGGAAAAACATATTCAATCTATGAAATGTCCAGAAAACAGTGTGACTATTTTTGAAAGATTGATCCATGACACGGCTTTGTCCTGCAAACTAATTTGCCAACTGCTATTTGGAAAGTTATAACTAGCTAGATGTAGATCCTTTTTCATTAATAATGTCCATGCCCCATATACAGTATGTAATATAGCCTGACAAAAAGGTCAGAAAAAGAAAAAACAATGTACTAATTGTGAATTGTTTAGCTGTTTTTTCCATATTTTTTGCATTTTTTTTCTAAAGAAAAATATGGCGTTCGTTAAAACAATTTACAGCGTCTTACAAAAGTATTCATACCCCCTCTGTCACCTTACAACCACAAACATATTTTATTGAGATTTTAAGTGATAGACCAACCAACCAAGTAGCACAAAATTGTGAAGTGGAACAAAAATTATACCTGGTTATCAAAATGTTAAACAAATAAAAATCTGAAAAGTGTGATTTAAGTATTAAGTGAAATAAAAATTAAGTGAAAAGTATTTAGCCCAGACTAAGTCTGTTTATTTCGAAACTTGAGATTTTTGCCCACTCTTCTTTGCAAAATAGCTCAAGCTCAGCTAGAGTGGATGGAGAGTGTCTGTGAACAGCAATTTTCATGTCTTGCCATTCTAACACAATAATTTTCTTTGATTTTAATTATTCCACTATAGCTCTGGCTGTATGTTTAGGGCCATTGTCTTGCTGGAAGGTGAATCTGCTTCCCAGTCTCAAGTCTTTTGCAGCCTCAAACTGGTTTTCTTCCAGGATTGCCATGCATTTAGTTCCATTCATCTTCCCATCAAATCTGACCAACTTTTCTGTCCCTGTTGAAGAAAAGCATCCCCACAGCATGATGCTGCCAAAAACATGTATTACAGTGGGGATGGTGTGTTCAGGGTGATGAGCAGTGTTACTGTTCCAGTTCCTTGTCTTCATGATGTTTTTTGTTCACTAGTGTTCTCCTAAAACCACTGAGGCAATTAAATAAAGAACAGGTATATTTATACTGAGACTAAATTCCACACATCTGGAACAAATCTAGTGGATTTTATTTAGACATATTTCTGTAGGGGGCTTAATACATTTGCACTTCACACTTTTCATATTTTTATTTTATTAAGATTTTTAAAACCATGTATCCTTTTTTATTCCACTTCACAATTATGTGCTACTTTGTGTTGGTCTTTCAATTAAAATACATTTAAAATCAAATAAAATACATTTAAATTAGTGGTTGTATGGTGACAAAATGTGAAAAAGTTCAAGGAGTGTGAATACTTTTGCAAGCCATTGTAATTATAAAAGGCACACTTCCTGAAGCCAGACTTCAGCTATTAAAGATAAGTTGTTTGATGTAAAGTTTTAGATTACAAAATTAGAAACAAAAACAAACAAACCCCACACCCACCCACTCCAAGGCCTTGTAAACAAGCAGACAAATTCACACATACAGTACATACTCATGCACATTCATTGTATGCATATACTGCTCACAAATAATAGGGTTTTTTTTTACGATGAATGAAATTTATGAAATAGAAGAAGTGAATATGAGAGGGAAGAAGGAGATTTGTTAAGTTAATGTTAAAATAAATGTTACAAAGGTGCTACACCTTTAGATAACAGAATAAGGAACATAAGGTTTTTTTTTTTCAATTTTGTGACTCTGATAACCAATAGGTGAAGAACTGTCAGTCCATTTTGAAATGAAATTCACCGTAATCAATGTGGAGGGAACTTGAGGTGCACGGAGGAGGGGCTGACACTCTGGCAGTTGTTGGCTGTAGCAGTGGTGCGGGATTGGTTCCTTTGGAGGTGACACTAAGGCACCTTCCAGACGCTGCTACAGCGGTGAACATGGTCTTTCACAGCTAGGGCTGTTTGTTCCACTTTTTGTTTCAGGAAGAGCATAAGTCGGTAACACAAGGATGCCTTTCTGTGTGCACATGGTGCAGGCTGAGATGAACTCCCTGTTACCGAGCTTCAGGGTTCTCCACCAGGAATGCCTCCTAATTGTAACCAACATGAGTAGTGCATGTCAATGCAAATGAGAATCATAAGGTCAATGGAACTGGCCAAGGAGCTCAGAGACAGAATTGTGGCAAGGCAGAGATCTGGCCGAGGTTACAAAAAACATCTTTAGCACTCAAGGTTCCTAAGAGCACAGTGGCCTCCATAATCCTTAAATGGAAGAAGTTTGGCATGGCCAGAACTCTTCCTAGACCTGGCCTTCCAGCAGAACCGAGCGATCTTGGGAGAAGAACCCAAAAGATCACTGTGGCTGAGCTCAAAGTCAACTATCACTGCAACCTTCCACCAGTCAGGGCATTATGGCAGAGTGACCCGACAGAAGCCTAAATTTCTCTGGTCTGATAAGACAAAGACTGAACTTTTGGTGTTAATTCTTAGTGGTATGTGTGGAGAAAACCAGGCACATCACCTGGTGGTGGCAGCATCATGCTATGGAGGTGTTTTTCAGCTGCAGGGACAGGACGACTGGTTGCAATTGAAGGAAAGATAAATGAGGCCAAGTACAGACATTTCCTGGAAGAAACCCTCTTCCAGAGTGCTCAGGACCTACGATTGGGCTGAAGGTTCACTTTCCAACAAGTCACTGACCCTAATCACACAGCTAAAATAACAAAGGAGTGGCCTAGCCAGAGCCCTGACCTAAGCCCAATTTAGCTTCTCTGGAGAGACCTGAAAATGGCTGTCTACCAACGTTCACCATCCAACCTGACAGAGCTGGAGAGTATCTGAAAGGGGGAATGCCAGATTATCCCCAAATCAGTTTGTGAAAAACTTGTTGCGTCATTCCAAAGAAGACTCATGGCTGTACTAGCTAAAAAGGCTGCTTCTACTAACCACTGAGCAAAGTACTGAATACTTATGGCCATGTGATATTTAAGTTTTCTTTTTTTAATACATTTGCAAATTTTCTGTCAAGATATGATGCTAAGTGTACATCAACGATAAATAAAATAGACTTTTTTATTTTAGCAAATGGCACTTATAAGTGGCAAAAAAGGTGAACCTTTGCTGTTACTTTAGTATTACCAAATCATACAGAGTTCTCTTCTGGAATGCTGGATGGGTTTCATCAGAGTAACTGGTTCCACAATACTGAATTGTGGTCAGGACATAACAAGACTTATTTAACCATTCTTGTTTTTCACAGATGGGAATGTGTGAGGGTTATTGTGCTGGAATGCAAAATCAGAATATGTATTGTATTTTATTGTATTGTGTTATGTTATTTTAATGCAGAAATACAGGACATTTTACAGGATTTACAAAATTTCAACCACCTTTTGGTTCTTTGGGTGCCTATATGTTATTTGATCATTCTGATCCAACTGTATTATATACTGTATGCTATGCTGTCTCTTAAGTGAATATGAATTTTCTGTCCCAAAAATATACATATATTTTTAATTTCAAAGGAAGAAACTATGAAACGTTGAATTTCTTGTTTAAAAAAAAGGCATTGTTAATGTGTATTTTGCAAGAAGCTGTGGGCGTTTCTTTAAAAAAAGATGGATTAATAATCTGCAAAATGAAAGCTGAGGATTTTAAAATGAGGTTAAAATCTATTGAAGTCTCTCATACAATATTTCTCAATTATTAAGAGAGGTTTCAGACTAATATAGAGAAAAATTACATGCAAAGGAGGCCAAGGCTGAAATGCTGTGGAAGAGAATGGATAATGAGATGAGTGAAAGAGAGAAGCTGAAACAGGGAATGACACTTGAACTATGGGAAATTGAAAAGATCCTGAATAAGACAAACTTGCTAAGAAGGCACAGTGTTCACACAGTGAATGAAGGAAGGGTCGACGTTCTCTTTTTTTCTTCTAAAGCCCATCCCCCAGTGATGTCAATCACATTAAAGCCATCACAACTAATGAGAACGGATGTCAGGGCCAAGTCTGAAGCTGTCTTTTAACCATGCTGTCCATTTGAACATGCTCCCTTGTGTCTACTTCAGACAATTTTATCACTAACAGTGATGACACTGGACCTTCCCTCTCCTCAGGCCAGTACAGATGTGTTAAAAATGGAATCTGTTCTGTGTAGGGTTCTCCGACTGTTTTTATAGAGTTTTTGAACTCCAATTAAGCCTCAAGGCATTATTTCTCATTCGTAAAGAAGTAATTACAGAGTATTATATTAGCATATCATACAATACATTTGCTAATGTTTTGTATTCTTTCAGCAACTTTCTTAAAATCAAGAGTTAAAATCTAAAAATTCATTCAAACAATGTAACAGAAAATGATTGAACAGAATATATTTATATAATTTGAACAGTTAATTTTGTTCTGTTGTTGATTTCTGCTTGACTGCTGTTTTTCTGACATCGTTTTCTTCTCGCTCCACAGATAGTTGTGATGGATCACTAACGTATGGATTGCCTGCAGCCTCCTACCAGAGTTCTTCTCATTTCTCAGAGAGTCGGGCTGCCCACTTTGCCAAACTGAACAAAAAAGATGGTGAGTATGCTGTATTGAACTCTTTCAGTCCATATTAACTTTACGTTGGATTGGCTTCACTTACATCTACTGCAAAAGAAGTTTCACCAATTTCTTTGAAAAAAAAACTGTAAAACAATTAATAAATAAATACCCACATTGATTATGTAATTATTGTATAAAATTATTAATTAACTGATATTTATTATTATTATTATTCTACACTTTAGCTTGCATCACATTCCTTTTTATCCCTATTACAGTCCCTTAATGCCATCGCCTTGTTTGCATTCCTGCCTCCAAGGAAATGAGGACAAGGAAAGTATTTAAAAATGCGATGCATTTGTTCAGTTGTTGAGTTTCTTGATGATTGCGGCAGGCTATCCCAGCATTTACTGAGCAAGGTGAAAGTGCCTACTGGATGACCTGCAGTGCCAAAGTTAATATTTTTTTTCAAAATGTGTCTTTTATCTATGGGAAACAGAATATCTTATAACTAAATGCCATTAAGCTAAAATTTTACATGAAATTTTACTGAAAGTTTCGATGTCATGAATGTTATGACCCTATGGCCCAAAACTGTGTTACATTTAGTTTGACTTTTATTTCACTGCAGAGAGTAAAAACACAAGATATTTCATGTTTTATCTGGTCAATTCTTGTATTTTCCCACACATTTTTTTATTGGGGACAGGTCAGGTCATGCTATAGTGTACGCCACAATATGTTTCCACTGTGCATGGGCCATCCCACATCCCTCAGAATCCAGAGAATTTAACGCTGCTTCTAGATTCATGGATACTATAACGTGCAGTTTTAAGTTTTAACGTAAAGTCTTAAGTGTCATTTTTGAATGTAACTCCATATTCTCATTCTTGCCAAAACTTGCCAAAGTAATCTTTTGCCCATGTGGTTATATCAGCTGTTAATGAGTAACAGATCTTGATGTAGTGCTGCCTGAGGAATAAGAGATCATTTGTGTTTAAAAATAAGGATGTGCCTTTGCTCTGGATTTTCTGGAATTCCTCTAGATTTCTTTAATGATAATATGCACTGTAGAGCGGTAGAAATGCAAATTACAAATGCATACATGTCAATAATTTTATTCACACCTTTGTTGTCAATGTGAGTCACATTTACCTTTATGTTTTGTTTTTATTTATTTTCATGTTCCATTTTAAGATATTCAACTGGGAATCTTGGAACTGTGAGGTTGCAGTGCAAACCACTGCAATGCCGTGCTTCCCTTTTTCAGTGAACACCTATCTATAATTGTATTGTACACTATTTTGTCAGTGATCAGTTGTGGCCAAATTTCTGCTTGTATTATTAAAATTAATTTAATGATATTCACAGTTTCTATGAAATTATTTGTTTTAAATCCTTTATCTACATGAGATAACACATTTATAAAAAGTAAAAACACACCTTCTGCTTTCCTTTGATCTTCTACCAAGTAATTACTCAAGCCACAGTGTCCAAGCTATTTTCAGCCATTACCAACCTCCTGCGTTCATAAGCGTGCTGCAAACAGAACACTTTCCGTCCTTATGGGGGGTAGCCAGGCTGCGTAAATGCTACTCCCTGCATGCTGGTGATCACCGGCATGATATTTAGCCCTCATCTTCTGATGTACCATCGACTTCCAGCCTGTAGCAGATGAGTAATGAACCTTTCGATTGAAAATGGATGTTAACATAATATCTTTTTTTTTACTTCTCTGAGCTCAAAGGCATCTAGGATGGACCATCAGATTAATCTGTACTCCAGGTCTTTTTCTGGAAAAAAATTACTCCCTGAGATCCGGACCATCCAGACTATTATCAGCTACAAGTCCAAAAGCAAGGGCTCATTTGAAAAAGTTCATTTTCAGTTCTTTGAAGGCAGCTTTAGTGCAGAAAAAATCATTGGGATTCCTTAACATATTTTCCTGGGATGTCTATGCATTAATCAACAACACAAAGACATATTTGAAAAGTTTGGACTGAAATATGTAAAGCATATATAAATTTGCTCCTTTTTTCTCTTTCAACAGTTAGTCAGTTGCTTTATAGAACTATTATAAGTAATAATAACTCTCCACATGACCTCTGGAGATTAAACACTTATAAATGCATTACATTTGCTTTATACTGGCAGTTAATGCTACCATAAACATACATTTGCAAGCTAACACTAAACTAGCTATTGAAAACTTGTCATTTAATAATAGCACATGTTGTTACACTTCACAATTAAAAAAAGACACGTAAAAAATTTAAGCTACCTCTTGACCTGAATTGAGCCCGCTGACACCTCATATGCGTGTGATGCCACCTATCACAAACTGTATCATAGTGATCGGTAGAGGCAGTATGGAGAGCTGCTGGGAAGGCACCAATTATGTCCAAAAGAGAGAACACCATCATAAATTAGTAAGACAGCGAAAATGTTCTTGTGAAAGACATTTATTATACATCATGTTTATGCAAAATATGGTACGTTCTGGTTTAGCCTTTTAACTTCATCTGACATCACATACCCAGAACCACAGTTTATTAAATTATTTGTTTATCCTCCTTTTTTTGGTGGTGTAGGTAATAAATATACCCTTCGTGTATACGATATTTTATGTTTTTCAACCAATATGTGTATAATATATATTTAGTAAATATGCACTTCAAAATAATTTTTAATTCCTGCTATGGCATATGTTAATTTAAACTCTTAATAGGATATATGTTGTCTCCTTTGTACCTGCATATTAATGTAAAAATTAGTAGTGTATATTGTAAATCAGCTGGTTGTCATGCATAGTGATACATAACTATCTGGGGACTATATTTGGATGTTCTTGAATGCTCTCTAAAGGTAACAGATTTAACGCTACTTGAGGGGCTACTATACTGGGATGTTACTAAACATCCCGAGAATGGATGTTTAAAACGTTCAATAATTTCTATAGTAGGACTCGCTGTGAAACTTGAAGCTAGAAACTTCCTGCAGTGCACATTACAAATGTACCTGGGGTGACTTCCATTGTTTGCTCGTGTAATTATAGTATGGTTGGTTAACTTGGTTAATGATCGTTTATAATGTCTTGTGTGTAAAATCTGTATAAAATGTGGTAAGTAGTGGAAAGTTTGAGGTGTCTGTACTTTGCTTAATTTTCTTAATTCTTTTCTTAATATTTAAAAAAATAAATTTGTACTTTTTACTTGCTACATTTTTAAAAGCGGCTCATTACTATAGCGTTAAAATATCCCCTGATTTTTGTGAGTAGTGTATTTATTTTTTAGGAAATTATGGTAAGACACCCAAAAACATCAGCCGGAATCCAGCATTTATACTTGGCACACACACCCTATTTCTATTGTCTGTTGCAGAGTTGCACCTGATGTCTAAAGGTGACTGTCATTTATCCGTTGTTTACTAAAAACTAAATCTTTAAGCATTAGAGCTACTCTTAAATTGAGTCTAAAAATCTACATTTATACAACCCCAAAAAAGCTGCTCTTACATTTAATTTGACTTTTATTTTATTGCAGACAAAACGTACTTGAGATTTTCACAATTTGTCATTATACTTCCATTCCTGCATTTTGGGCCTGCAGCACATTACAAAAATGTTGGAACACTATAGTATTTACCACTTTGAAATGTTGCCAATCCTTTTAGCACACATATCTGACACAGCCCCATACAATGACAGATCCTGGCTTTTGGACTTGTTGCAGATAGCAGTCTGTGTGATCCTTTTCTTCCTTGTTTCGAGGCATGTGATGTTAACTTTTTCCCAAAAATAACTGTTTTTGACAACAAAATATTGTTTCCACGGTGTGATGGTTAATCCTAGATGCCTGTGAGCCCACATAAGTCAATGCCACTTCTGAACATAGTTAACATCACCCTTCTTTTTCGAAGATTTAATTGTCATTTTATAAAATGCCATTTCTGAATTCACTGTAATGGACTTCCCAGGACAGTTGATTTTGTGCAGTGTGTTTGTTTTGGGTAAAAAGTGCTATATAAATTAATGATAAGAAATCAGCCCCAGCCTTACTTGGGGAAAAAAATAATAAATTATTCGCCCATTTTAAGTTTACATTTATTTCCTCTATGATTGGATGGCTGCATTTTAGTGCAGCTCGTTATGTGATGTAGATGATAAACTGAGGATTATGACTCTACATTATCTTAGCAATGCCCTCCTTGGTTACAGAAAGACTGGAAAACATAAAGTACATTTTTATTCATTTTAAAAGGGGCTAGTGGAAACCATGTAATTCTGATAGTATGTATCAATACATTATGGTTTTAAGTCTACATATTTATCAATGATTTTCTTGTCTCAATCTGATTTTCCAGGAGGAGGTGGTTGGAGTGCTCAACTGACAGACCGATCACCATGGCTGCAACTGGACCTCAGAGCACGCATGGAGGTGACAGCAGTAGCCACACAGGGCCGACATGGCAGTCACGACTGGGTGAGTGGCTTCAACCTTCTCTACAGTGACAGCAGTCATATGTGGAAGCAGTACAAGAGTGAGGACAGAGTCACGGTAAGTCTGCAAATGGTTTTCAGTACTTAATTTAATTAACTTTTCTAAACAATTAATTTGTGGTGACAGGTCCTCCATGTCTATAATTGTTTTTAATTGTATTATTGATAGTAATTAAACTCTCAGTTTCTTAACCCTCCTGACAATATCCCTTAGAAGATCTTTTAGCTTACTCAGCCAAGCAATTACCCACATCCCATGCTGGAGTGGAAAAGTAATCAGGCTGTATTATAAGTTGATATAGCTAAATTGGATTACTGACAATCCAATGAGAACAAATAAACATGAAATCAGGAAAGTGTTTAAGCCCATTTACTGTATATAGTTCATGAAAAAATGCAATCAACATTTATCTAATGGAAAATTGTAATTATAGATAATAATTGTGATGTAGAGTTGCTTTACTTAGGGGGGAATAGAACATTAAAAAAGAAATGTACATGAGATTTGTTAAAAACGTCACAAGTTATAATAAAATTCTAAACTACTTATTAACATGGATAGGAAAAAGTGTATGCTTCATGTTTTATAATGATCTGACTCTTAATGCTAAGTATGATTGCAAAGTTGCACTTTTGTTCCAGACTTGAGCCTTTTTTAACAAAGTGGTTGGTATATGTAAGTAATTTGCAAGCTAGGTGCAATCTTGAGTACAGTCGTGGCCAACTGTTTTGTGAGTGGCATATTTGTTTTATTTTCACAAACCTTGCTACATCAGTTTCAGATTTAAATCGTATTAACTCTAGATTGTGAATAGACATCACATGAATTGCAATTGCAGTAATTGCCATTAATCCCTGCCATTAAAATGACCATATCACAAAAAAATTATGCATTCTAGCCACTGTATTTTAGTCCTACAAAATGTCTTGCTAACATAATTGTAGTGATGATCTCAATAGCGCAGGAGAAAAGGTTAATGAGGACAAGAAAGTAGATATTACTCTGTCATACTCATTAGAAGAGCAAACTGGTTGGTTTAATGTGGTGCTTTTATGTTTCATTCTGTTAACCATGGTTACCTTCAAGGAAACACGTGCAGTCATCGTTATATTGCATCAAAAGGGTTTCATAATAAAGGAATTGCTGCTTGTAAGATAGCACTCTGATCAACCATTTATGAATATCAAGTACTACAAGAAGAGTGGTTCAGTTTCCATGAAGAAGGCTTCAGGGCAATCAAGAAAGTCAAGCAAGTGTCAGGATCATCTCCTAAAGAGCATGTAGCTATGAGATTAGGTCACCACCAATACAGAGCTTGCTCAGTGGGCAGAGGGCATTTCTGAGTGCCTCTGAATGCACATACATTCATGATCAAGGCTTTTGGAAGGTTGTTTGCTGTCAAGAAGGGCAGCAAATAATTTATTTCCAAGAAAAATATTAAGGACAGACTGACATTTTGAAGGAAGTATAGGGATTGGACTGCAGAGGACTGGAGTAAAGTTATTTTCTCTAATGGAGCCCCCTTCAGACTTTTTTGGACATCTGAATTGTTTGGAGAAGAACAGTTGTGTGCTACCATGAGTCCTGCCAACACTGAAGCAACCTGATACCACTTATGTGTGAGGTGTCTAATCATCCAAGCGAGTGGGTTCGCTCAAAATTTCCATAAATAAAGAATGGTATCAAAACATCATTTATGAGCAATTTCTCCCAAACAATATATGTCACAATACCCTGTAGCAATCTATTTTTAGCATGATGAAGCATAATGTCACACGGAAAAAGTGATAACCAAGTGTATTGGTGAACAAAGCATTGAAATTGTGGTTCTAGCTCATAGACAGGATTGTGTGGAGGCACATATCTGGTGAAAGCCACTAAAACATTATGCTGCACTGAAAGATTCCAAAAGCACAATTGCCTCCATAATTCTTAAATGAAACCACCCTAGCTTAGTTTCAAAGATCCTGTGTGCAAATGGGAGAAACTTTCAGAAGGCCAACCATCACTGCAGCCCTACACCAATCTGGACTTTATAGCAGAGTGACCTCTGAAAATACACACAAAAGCCCACCCAGAGCTAAGCTTTAGAGCAAATGATCTGTACACATGTTCATGCAAAATTTTATTTATCAACATAAAATATGAAAGGTGAAAGGGTATACATATGCATTGCATGATATATATTAATGCAATATGCAATAGGTATGAGCTAATTCTGATAAATAAAAATATTTCCACATAAACATTGCCATGAAATTATTTCGCAAATTATTAAATAGACACGTCAGTCAGTTTTGGTTTTGTTGCCTGTAATTTATGGGGAGGTGCACTTATAAATATGAGTAGAGTGACATTCATCAGCCCTTCTGTCTCCAGTGTGCATTAAAATCATCTCTCTGCCATCTGATCACAGAGATCTCTTCACTATCCAATCAATGGTTCTTCAAAGACGCCTCTCTGTGTAGTCAGACACTGTCTCCTGTGGTTTGAGATATTATTTGTTTTCAGATAGAATGTCTTGTGTGGGATATTTACTATCCCCAGTGGAGTGACATTTCAAGGTCTGGTCTCTCATCTTGATTTATTTACTTTTTTATTTATTTAACATTATAACAGCATCAATGGCTAATATCAAAGTTACAATGATACTAGCCAAACAGCATTACACTAAGGCCATTTTAGAGCAATCACTTAAACTAATGCATGTCTTTGGATGTTAAAGGAAAGCGAAATACCAAGTGTAAACCCATGTAGATGCAGAGAAAACATAAAAGCTCTAGACATGCAGAGTCAGAGGTCAGAATTGGGACCTTGGCTCTTTGGAGGTGTAAGGAGACCAGGCGAACTACTTGCACCACCGTGGTACCCCTTCACATCTCTGAGGCAGCGTAATCAGATTGTCATGCTAGTGTAGGCAATGCTTTAGAACTTAATTTCTTGTTCCAACAGTTTATTGAGCTGAATTTCTTTAAGAAACATTGGACTTCAGTGATGAGTGAGATGATGAAATACCTCATGCTTGCAATATGCATGCAACAATAGGGAAGATTGTCTGCAGAGAGATTTGCTTTCTCATATTGCTGCTAGGCAATTTCATTCGGATTTAAATGCTTCTGCTTTTTAAAAGATTAATGATATTTAGTCACTGCATTCAAATAAGGAACAACTTAAACCAGATATAATATATATATATATATAATATATATATATATATATATAATATTAAATGTGGGTTATATAGAGAGGTAATTAGACTTTTGGCCTACATTTGCAGATCTGGATTGGTTCCAAAATCATTACCATAGTTTTTTATTTCTGTTTAGCATAAACACAAAACACCTGATAATTACCTGTTGATTAAGTGCACCAGCAGAAAAAAATGCAGACTAAAACTACAGCCAGAGCAAATAAATGCACTGAGGTCAGAAAATGTAAATCTACAGTATTTAACATACATGGACTTGTACTACTAATACTTGACTTATACTATTTGCAATACAGTATGTACACTACCGTTCAAAAGTTTGGGGTCACTTAGAAATTTCCCTATTTTTGAAAGAAAAGCACAGTTTTTTTCAATGAAGCTAACATTAAATTAATCAGAAACACACTCTATACATTGTT
>JAVSBV010143446.1:0-16043 GCA_033117975.1 Parotocinclus spilosoma | reverse complement strand
TCTTGGTCCTCCCAAGGTTTCTTCCTACCATTTTAGGGAGTTTTTCCTTGCCACTGTCGCCCTAGGCTTGCTCAACTAAGAAAGTGTAATATTGCGAAGCTGCTTTGAGACAATGTTCCATTGTAAAAGGTGCTATATAAATAAACTTGAATTGAATTGAATTGAATATTGTAAAATATTGTTACATCTGGTCGTCATAAAGCGGAGAGTACTTGTACAGCGGAAGCTCGAAATTCGAACGCTTCTTTATCAATTTGGAAAATGTTTAGCCTGTACCTTCAAACATTGATGCGTATATGACTCAGCCAGTGTGTTCAAAAAGACTTCAAACAAATTTGAGTTTGAACAGCCTTCCAGAACCAAAAAAGTTCAAATTCTGACTGTTATTTAAATGACAGCGCACAGGTTCTAACAGTTGGGCTGGCAAACTGGCACTGTGCCACATCGGGAAAGAACCAAACAGGAATCAAAAAGCCGAGATACTACAATAATAAAACTTTCAAAGCATCTTTTTTTTTTTTTTAGATGTGCAGAATCTGGGATTAAATAAAAAACAGAACATCGTGACAGGTTGACTTTTTGTCCACCTCCTTAAAGAGAATACGAGACAGTCTCTTTCCACACACATCAGTGGGGTGATGTTTGATCTCTTGAGATGAATGGTCTAAACCCTTGTTTGAGTAAACAACAGTGGCCCTCTAAGAGACCCTCTTCAGATATAAAAACCCAGCATGCATTACCATTGCTCCCTGTTTTCCTTTTGCCCCAAGGCCCCCATCGGGTCACATTTAAATAGCTGATTGGATTTGTCCAATTAATTTAATTCAGTTGATACCATCGTCAACCAGCAGGCTATACAAGTGGGCAGAGTTTTATACACGGGATGCTAATGAACAGCCTTCATGCAATGCTAATGCCAGTTTGTCATTGACTATGCACGACTGCATACGACCCGAGCTAAGCGTGTTTGACAGGAAAGTATACTGCTCACAAAAATTAGGGTAAACTTTGAAAGCGGAATTTTGGTCCAAATAAGCGAATAACATTACACCTATATAATAGGATTTGTTTCGGTACTTTAGGATTTGGTCCAAATAACCGGATTCGACTGTAATCTTGAAGGTTTTATCTATGCAAACCTTAAATATGAATGGCCAATACGTGAAGTGTGTTTAGGTACAGATCACCACATTGTTGCCATCACAAAATAAACAAAACATTTAAATCTGAATTGTTAATTGGTGGCAAAAATCAACAATACTGTGAACAGAGACTGAAGTAGGATAGGCTTACCTAATCAGAGAGGGAAAGGAATTTATTTTTGCTCATGATTTAACATTTTCTGTCCTGTCAGGCAAACCGACATGTCAAGATCAAAAGTCACGTTTTAAAGTAGAAGCCTTTTTAGCAGTGATTTATCTGAATGCCTGTGCCCCCTGTGTTCTGCTTTCCCTTTGTCAGTAGCTTGATCAGAGTGCTTTCACCTGTCAGATATGTGCTTCAAAGTTTGTGTACCGTACTGAAGGCTAATCCATATCAGAACTATCTGAAGTGTATATACTAGCATTCATAAAGTCTGAACCTGAGCATCACACTGACTCACCACTGGGCTGCTCTGTCATTAAAGCATACACTTACCAGCCACTTTATTAGATACACCAGTTCAGACGATCATAATGCAAATATCTAATCAGCCAATCACATGTCAGAACTACACAGCGTTCAGGTGTGTGGGCATGGCAGTGTATGATGCACTCCTGCTTCACTGTGCTGCAATTTTCACTTTCCAGCAGCAGCACTTAGGGTTCAATCTGACAGGGTGGAAATGTGATGCTTTTGAAGTCACTGAGCTGTTCAGGGTGATCTATTCCAGGGGACTGTGTAGCTCTGTGTTGGTTACAAACACCTGTTAGTACGCAGAAGACATAGTACAATTGAAAACAATTGTATAATAAAATTGCATATTGATTTTTTTGGGCACCATATCATTTTCTAATAAAGTCCCACTTTGTAGATTTAAGATAATGTATTATTTCCACATTATATTTTAAGTCTAGGCTGTTTTGGTCAATCCAAACCTGCCTTATGCAAATGTTGGCTTAAAATCCATTTACATCCAGAGCGACTTACAATTAATACAGTCTTACAATCCAAACAATAATGGGTTAAGGGGCTTGCTCAGGGACCCATCTGTGGCAAAGTTGGGACTTGAACCCTGGACCTTTTGGCCCATAGTCCAGTAACTTAACCACTGGACCACCAAATATGAGATGCTGGCAGACAGGTTATAAAAGCTGATCTCATTTACAAATGGACTGTGGTGGCCTAGTGGTTAAGGTACAATACTATAAACCAGAAGGTCTGGGGTTCAAATTCCACCTCTGTCCTTGCCACTTTTGATGCCACTGTTGGGACTTTAAGGCTCAAACACACAACATGAAAAGTTTAAAAAAGCCCATCAGCTCTACTTCGGATGTAAAATTGATGACTAAGACAAATCCTGGGCTCGTTACATCTAATAATACAACTAATAATAAACAAAAATCTGTTGAATGATCTGCTTTCAGCCATGAGACCAGTGTCACATGCCACATTTTACCCCCAGAGCTATGGAGCCTTGACAAGGCTGATGAAGATGCATTAACATGTGCACCAGATGTGTAAAACACTGATCACGCAGCCAGAATGACATGACTTGGTCAGTGACTTTTTCAAAGTAGAACTATTGTGCTGTGCAAAAGTCTTAGGCCACCATTAGATGATATATTATTGGTATAGCAATGGTCTAATAGCTATGTATAATTATTCCTTATGCTCTTTATAAGAATACCACCGAAACATAATGGAAATGTGTGATATTGCAATATTGAAAACCTAACAAATCAGAAAAAAACAGCTTCTCTAGGCTACAGTGGTGAATATTTTGTGGGATTACTATTAATACTTAAGCAATAGCAGCATCTGGAAGCTTCATCTGAATCCCAAGTTAGCCCTTCTATAATCTGAATAAGTTCGATCAGGATTGGTCTTTTTTGAAAGGGTTGGAACCAAGAAACTATTTTTTGAGAAATGGAACAGGGGTAAAAAGTCTAAGATTTAATAAAGCGCACAAAGATTGGAATGAAGATCAGTGGAAAAAAGGATAAAGTGACAAACCCAAGGGTCTGGGTATCAGTCACATGGTCATTATTCCACTGGTAAAACAACACATTTAATCTAGACTATTGAACATTACTAAATGTCTATGTATAATAAATCAACAAATTCTGCTTTTACTTACTTGTCTCTGGAAGAAAAACTAGAAACTTAAAAGCAAAAGCACACAAGACTTCTGAGAGATCTTGACCACAAGGGAAAGAGGAAAAATGAATAAAGAAGGCATCAGAGCATGGATTCATTCCAAAAATGCTTGGGGTCGCCTCAAAGTCAATTAATCGCACACGCTGTATTTGAACAAATCATTTCACACATGTTCGTGTGCAGATCCTGAACAAGCAAACAGTACAAAGGTCTATGAAAATATTTAGCGTCGCCCAAACGAGAGGAAGAGCAGGAGAAAGGATTCAGAAAGGGTCACAGCAGCAGTCAAAAGGTGCATTAATATTCATCATCCAAAGAAACAGAATGCAAGAGGTGGATCATTTGAAGGAAACATGACAGGAGCAGAGAAAAGAAGCAGAGTTATAATTGTAAAGCGGAGCAGAGAAAAGATTTATTAATAAGGAAAAAAAGAGAATATGAATTCTCACTCACGATCACAGCTTGCTGTTATAACACGTATCTAATGACCTCATATTCAGGGCCGTTTTTCTGATTTGTTGCACCACATTACAGATAGAATGTAGAAACGCGTGCATGTAGAAACCCAAACATCACATCTCATTCTGAACTCATGGAGTGTGTAAGTAATAGAAAGTTGGTCGTCATTTGCCGCTTCATTTGTCTGTGAAATGTTTCTAGCATATTTTTTGCACGTTTGCTTCCATTCACCTAAGAACGAAGGTCATTATTAATTTAGCACACACCTTACACAGAGTGACTTACAACTCACAATCCTGCAGTCCAAGCAATCGCTCCCTCCTTCACTAAAGCTTTGCTCAACGGTGCCAGTTTGGTGGAAGTAAGATTCGAACCCAGAGCCTTCTGGTTCACAGTCCTGTACCTTAACTGCTGGGCCACCACAGTCCATCGTGGCGACATGGTTTGGCTTTCGTTGGGCATTGCAGTCTGAATGGTGTCGAGGTTAAGAATCTGTGCAGGTCCATTTTTCATAGAGGTCGCTTTGTGCACTGGCGAAACTAAAGTTATTTTAATATATGCATACAGTATGTTCCATATTTATTATCCCATTTATTGGCGCTTTGCCACTTTACTATATTCATATTTGGTGGGTAGCACCGCTGCCTCACAGCAAGAAGGTCCTGGGTTCAGTCCCAGCGTGGAGCGGCCTGGGTCCTCCCCGTGTCTGCGTGGGTTTACTCTGGGTACTCTGGTTTCCTCTCACAGTCCAAAGACATGTATGTTAGGTTAATTGGTGTTTCTACAGTGGCACTTAGTGTGGGACCGTGTGTATGCCCTACGATGGATTGGCGCCCCATCTAGGGTTGTTCCTGCCCAGAGTTGCCGGGTGGGCACCGGCCCGCGATCCCATGTTTATTAAGCTAGGGTGATCTGTAATGCTGGGTAAAGATTGTAATGGTGATCTTGGGCTTCTTCCACAGCCCAGCAATGGAAATCCAATCCATGATGCTTCTGATAAACCGTTTGAATATTGGGAGTGTGGTACACATGACTGGTACATGTGCTGGTACAGCATGTAAAGTACTGGACTACCGCAGTCCACAAGTCCTTGGACTGTATATTGTCGAAGTCAGATTTATTGACTATTTTAAAATGAAGCATTAACTTACCTAGATTATCCTAGCCTAGATTAACTAACCTAGATTATCTAGTTATGATAATTCATATGTTTAATATTGAGAAGACACTGCATAGAATAATGTAAAAAGGTGTATATGGGTTTTATTCAGTCACCGTAGGATCTCGGGAGAGTTCTGGTGGCATGGCATCCTCAGTCGACCAGACGAGGGAGCAAAGTCCTGCCCTCTGTGGTCTGGGTAACGGTGCACTGGAACATGATGGAAGAACAGCTTGGGTGGAGCTGAAGCAGAGGAACGTCTTGGTGGGAGTGGAACAATAGAAGTTCTTTGCATGTGGGCTGCTTTAACCTTTGCTCTTACTGAGGCAGTCTGGAACTCGCTATTGACCGATGGGACCAAGGACAGGTCTTACTTCAGGAGTCCCATTTTGTGAGCTAGAATGGTTTCACAGCTGAGAAAAGTACCAGGTTAAGAGTAACACACTTCTTACTAGAATATGCAGATAGTTCTGACCAGAAACTCTTTACTTATTCCCTAATAGAATCCCTCCCAATGTGTTTGGGGTCAGCCACGGTCTTCTGAATATTCCCACCAATTTCGTCATGTTTTGAATGGGTCGAAGTTTCACAGCGTCATCGTTGTATTATAATGAAGGCCACCTCGAGGTCACTGCTTAAAACGGCCATACTGTATGTATCTACTTGTTATTAGCATGCAGTGTGATATTTGATGTTATCTGAATAGTCGACCATGGCTAGTCTCACAGATGGAGAGCGGGAACTGAAGCGTAAAGTTTGCCTTTAAACGAAGAAGATTAAAAAGTGGCCTTTGTCCAGGATGGAGGATTTGCAAGACCAGTCGAGCAATTATGGACAACGGCAGGACTTGTCATCGGCGCTCGCTCAGACATTTTTAATGACTGTGTGATTATCTATTTGTTTAAAAAGGATTACAGAGAATAAAGGATGTGACACCTCCCCTGCATGTGCGCGCGCACGCACACACACTCTCACACTTAACACTTTCTCTCTGCTGGAAATCAAGGCTTCAAGACACAAATAAAGACAATTGCTCCTTGATTTGTATGCAAATTCCAGATCATAAGCAGGAGCTGGAACATCTTCTGCCGTTTTATTGTTGAACTCGTTCGTGCCTCGCGTCCATCTTGGCATCAAATTCTTTGATGTCTATTAATAATGTAAAGGCCGTTAATGACCTCGTGGCTACGCTTCCCATGAAGTGCTGTTCTTCTGATCTGTGAAGCCTTTTCTTACTTATCCACTAAGACGTGCCTGTTGACTTTATCCCTCCTGAGACGCTCTACAAATCCTGACACGCACCCAGGCGACTTCACTTCAGCTTCTTGCTTCTAGGCTTTTTGCTCTTTACCCCTGGTTTTGATGCTTCAACCTGAGGGAGAAGAGAAGAGTAGGAGGTAAGATCAAAGAGGATGAGCTGAAATGGATGAAATAAAATCCAACGTCTCCTACGCGCCTACATGACGGCTGAATGGCAAAACAAATTCGCGTACGAGAAAACGCGTACTGACAAGCAACCAGTCAGGAAACGTTACGCCGTTATCTCGCTGCTGCTCCGTCCTACATCACCGCCAGTGGCTACAATGACGTAAACTGTTATTACTGATGTATGATTACTCATTGTGTAGCACAAAAGCTAACTCAATGCAACGCTTTTAACAGACTGTTCGACTATAAGACTGAGAACACAAACTGTAGGTCTAATTAAAATATCATTTTAAGTCAAGTCAAATTCTCAAAGCAGCTTTATAATCTTATATTATCTTTAAAAAAGACAATCCCAAATCGAGCAAGCCTAAGGCGACAGTGGCAAGGAAAAACTCCCTGAAGAAAGAAGAAGAAACCTTTCTTTAGGTACTTCAGGAGGACCAAGACTCCAAAAGGGACAGGTCTGCTTGGGTGGCCTAGATATGTGCTCATATATTAATGAATAATGAAGTTAGTAAAATAGTAAAATTAAGTAAATAATATAATTGAAATCAATAATAAAATTTTAATTAGTAATACATTTCAAAATCAATAACAATAGATTTAAGTTAAGCAAAAAGCCCTATTTTGACCTATTACTATTATAAGAACTATTTTACTATTACTATCGAACTATGGTAGCCTAGCGGCCTAATGGTCCTGGTTTCAATTCCGCACCTCTGCCAAGCTGCCACATTTGGGTCCCTGAGCAAGGCCCTTAACCCACCATTGCTTAAATTGTAAGACAATGTCACCTCACAGTGAGAAGGTCCTGGGTTCGATAACAGGTGGAGCAGTCTGGGTCCTCCCCATGTCAGTGTGGGTTACTCTGGGTACTCTGGTCTCCTCCCAAAAACATGCATTAGGTTAATTGATTGTTAATTGAATTAGTGTTATTTTATGTGCCCTACGACGGATTGGTGCCCCGTTTATGGTTGTTCCTGTCTTGCATACAAGAAGATTTCAAGTAAACGTTTAACTCATTGAAAGCATCTACAAGCCCATAAAAGTGACGAAATATGAGATATGATATGATATGGTTCTACGCTTCCGCAAAACATACATCTAAGAACACTTTTGATGCCCGGCTAACCAAACCCAGATTGACAATGCCAGCCAAATTCCTGTTGTGAAGCCCATGTGGTACCAAAAAGGCCAGTCGTATGGCTTCCTGTTGCTGTTTAAAAAACCACACAACCCCGGAACAACAGTTTCAGAACTGTATTCTTGTTTAGATTCCTGATTATAAGGAATAGATTGTGTTACTGATGTCTTAAAGCACTTTTGTAAGTCGCTCTGGATAAGGGCGTCTGCTAAATACTGCAAATGTAAACTCCAGGTGGCACAGAGAGATCGGGCTCTGCTTTTTGTTCCCAGATCTTTTTTCTGGAGTTTATCCAAATATTGACTGTGTGCAGGCATGAAGTGCAGCCTAAATGGGATGCCTGTCAATCACAACAACGTTCCCCTCCCTCAGATACTGTATATGTCCCTTTGTAACGTCTCAAACCAGAATAACATCAATGGTGTGCTAGAGACATGGTGCCCAAACTAGAGTGTGCAGCTTTTCTTAGATGCTTGTAGGGGTGGTTCCAAGGGAATAATTTTTTGGGAACCAGCCTGCTAGATAACTGTCCGTGTGGCACCTGAACACAAAGGTAACATGACAGTTGTAAAATCTATCTGGTGTACTACACGCCCAATGGAACACCACTTTGGATCCAGATGTTTTTTAAATGTACTTAAGTGAAGCAAATGTTATACTTAGGATCTATTTAAAAATGTATGTACCCACGCCGGACACCTGTTTACAGCTTGGCAGTGAAACAGAACAAAGTACAAACTGTTCCTAGTTTTGGTGAGAACATATTTTAGGGTAAATTTGACTAATAGCTGCAGCATGGTGCCAATTTCCCTGGCCATTCTGGTCTTTTAAAAGGACTCCCTCCTAAACTAATGAAGTCCTGCGGTAACGGCAGCAGAAGCCTGTTTTCCTGAGATCCCACTTGCTTATTAAGCAGGTTTATGCTGTGTTTGGTCAAATGACTCACTCATTTGATTTGCACAGTAGGACTGTAATGATATGCAGCATCTGTGCGTGTCATAGGAAGATCTGCTGTACGCATAAGCAACAAAAACATGAACGCTTAGTCCTGACATCACCGTAATCAGCATGTCATCACAGTAATAATCATTATGCCATTAGCAGTCATCATCATTATCATCATCATCATCGTCCTCATCCAGAATTATTCTAAATCTGCCACCATAAATGTAGTCCAATTATTCTTACATCATAAATACAGTGTAATAGGCATAATCCTGCCAGTGGAAACATAACATAAAAAACAGAGTGGAATCAAAATTCAGACATAAACCATACAATGTTATAACAATTCTGTCACCTGTTATTGGCAAACCTGAGTACTTATTACATTTACAGCATTTAACAGACTGCCTTATCCAGAGCAACTTACAATTCATACTTTTAAAATTCAAATTAAAGCAATGCTGGGCTAAGGGCCCAACAGCGGCAGCTTGGCAGAGGTGGGATTTGAACCCTGGACCATTAGGTCCAGAGTCCAATACCTTAAGCACCAGCCTACCACAGTCCCATTATTATTTACTTTAATAGATCATTAATATATATTTAATATATAATTCTGACATTAAAAATCCATTGATATCATAATATTAGATTATAATACAAAACAAATGCAGTATAATATTTCTGCTACTGTAAATGTAGTTTAGAAACCATACTACTATTACAAATACCACTGTAAATGCAGTGAATAAATAATAATAATAATAAAAATAATAATAATAATAATAAAGTACAATTATGCTGATGTGAAGAGATAAAGTGGTGCCTGAAAAAAGAGTAATAATAATTTAAACGCATTTAAAGTAGTTATTATCACACTGCAAATGTTTTAATGCAGTGTAATAATTCAAATCTGAACATTTAGTGGAATATTTATTCTAACATAATAATAATTATAATAACTCTGCTCCTGTAAATGTAGTTTAAGACTAATACTGCTGTCAAAAATGCAACGTTCTAACAATTCTGCCACTGTAAATGAAGTATGAAAAGAATTCTGACAAAAAAACCATCATGAATGTGGTAGCCTAGCGGTTAACATACTGGACCAGAAGGTCCAGGGAACAAATCCTACCAAGCAAGAAACGATCAAGTCGGTCTGGATAAGTGTGAAATGTAGTAAATAATAAAGACACAGAAAATGCAGGATGGTAAAAATAAATAAATAAATAAATAAATTAGTAAGGTCGTAATATTAAACCATAAAAATGCAGTCTACTAATCATTCTGCTACTGTAAATGCATTGTAGTAATAATTCCGTATGCATTATAAACCCAGTAATTCTATTATTAATTACACCATACTTCCAAAGTCCAAACATTTGCTACTGTAGGCACTGTGTGATAATAATTCTGCTTCTGTAAAAGCAGTATAAAAATAATTCCGTCAGTTCATTCTGTAAGTTATTTTTTATATGGACTCAAACTCGAGTTAAACGATATGTTACGCAGTCTTGCGTTCATCCAGCATGTTGGCGTATCTCAGCAGGAAGGCTGAGGATGACAAGTCAAACGCTGACCTTCTACCAGCACGCTGAGAAATATGATGCATATTAAAAGTGTTTTTCTCAGAAGGTCACCAAAAAAACATCTTAGCTGCTAAACATTAAGTCCCTTTGTATTTCCTGCTTACTAAATTCTCTCACAGAACATTACAGAAGCTCGGATACTGTCTGATAAACGTATAATGACTGCCGTAAAGAAAGAGGAGAAAAAAACTAGGATTTATGTTTTATGCATTATGTTTGTAATACAATAAAAAAGCACAAACATAAGTCAACATACCTAAATGCGATTTAAAGCATTTATTTTAAGCCACAGAGAGACAATTAAGCATGAAATAGGTTTGTGGAGACCCTGGATTACCAATCAGATGGCTGTAAGCTGGTCAGGCTGGCGTGCTTTTTTCTGGACTGCCAAGACCATGAATGCTGCCAACATGGATGTGGAAACAGCTCACATCGTTGTAGAGACGGCCAAGCAGGCTGGGTATGCCATCCTGGGAACCATGCGAACCGTCTCCACAACCATGTTGGCCTCAAACACGGTCTCGGGGTGCCAAAACTATCACCCTGACAGAAATGTACTGAATCTGTAAAAACTAATTCTTTCACATCCAAAAACATTGGTATTTAAGATCCCTAACATTATACCTTAAGTATGAGTATATACACTCCTCAAAAACATGAAAATGAAGCGATTAAAAAAAGAAGTTAATTTGATTTCATTAAACAAGATGATCAGAAAGCAAATGAAAAGTCAAAGAAAGTTGATCGATTATGCAAATGAGATGCATAAAACTCAGTTATAGTGATTGAGTAGTAAGTGATTATTCATGAGGGTGAACAGGAGCAGGTCAAACTGGACCAGAGTGCCCCCACATTGTGTTCAGTAGGGTGTATGGTCACCCAAGAGGGTCAAAACGCACTGACAGTGATGGGGCATGGACAGGATCAGATTATCCAGCAGTTCTTATGGGATCAGATTCATATTCATTTAAAAATAACCCCTCATTTTTGTGAGTAGTTTATTTATATGAATAACAGTGATGCCACCGATGCGAAAAGTAAGGTTAAATAAACAGAAGCGGGCGTAATTGTGGCCTGAATGAGATGCCAGTCTCTTGCATTGGCTGAGTAAGATAGGATTGGAAGGATAGATTGGATAGGATAAGATTGGAAGATACCCGGACTAATCTCCAGTCTGTTAGAAACAACCAATCGTTTTTGCATCTAACACCCAAACAGACCCAAAGGCAGCACTGGGACTTGGTCCTGGGCCCCTCCAGGGGTGGGCTCATGTATTAAATCACTGTTCCACCCGAGTGTCGCCTAAAGAAAGTTACACTGGCTGTTATATACAAGATTCCCATTTTGTGTCAAATAATGACAAGAACTTGTGTGAAATGAAGGTTACTCTGTAAGTATTAAGTCTGACTCCACATTTTCTCCACACCAGGCTGCACAAGCTGAAGATGCACGGCAGCTCGTTCAAGCAGAGCAGTTTAGACGCGTAGAGACGCCGCCGCACACCCGACAGAACCGAGAGGGAACCTGCTGGAACCGGACGTCTAGAGACAGCACCGTTTCTGTACCATCAGATCCGGTCGTTCATCTCACCTTCATTCATAAGCACATCCTGCATGGATCTAACATTGAACTGCTGAGCAGCTTTGGATCCGGATCCACGTCTGATAACGTTCAGAACAATCAAAGGACAATCCAATAAGACCGGACTGAAGATCCGATCCTCATTTCTCGTTTGCTGTGAACAGGCATGTGTCGGCGATCGGCCGAAAAATTCAGAATCAACATGCAGTATTATCATTACAGAATGCTGATGTTATGGAAGGCTCATTAAAGGTGCAGTAAGTGATTTTGAAGCCAGGTTATTTGTCCGATTTCTTGTACGCTCATTGGAATGATCCAGCGTCGGTGGACGCTGGGGTTCTATGAATAGAAGAAAAATAAATGATCAGGACCACCACCATTCGCAAAGGAGCGCGTTGTCAAATTTAATCGAGAACACCCAAGTCACGGAGCAGCACTGTGGATTTGGAGCTTCTGCTAAAATCGCTGATTGTACCTTTAATATCTGTGAGCGAATCTTAGATGAGAAGCAAAGGTTGCTGTAATAAATCTTGGACTGAAATATTTCTATGCAGCATATATGGACTAAATCTGTTACGCTGTAATGCGGTCGACCGGAAGCACCTCCCCGTTTGGGCAGAGGGCATACCGGGTGTCCCGTTGCCCTACATTAGTCCCTGGTTGTGCAGGTTCCTTGCATGGATGCTAAGAAACGATGGCACATGCTTACAGCACTGCACAAAGCTGAAGTCGTGCTGATTGTCTCCGTTGTTTGAGTTGTAACAGTGTGTTAAAAATCATTTCTAAAACAGTTCCACCTCACGTTATTTAGGAGTGCAGTATGATCTCTGTATTTAGTCCCGAGTCACACTGATACTGTAAATATGTAGAATTGTGATATAGAGAAGTGTCTATGGTTGTGTTACTGTGTTTTGCACAGGCCACTTTATAGATTTTGCCAAGCCACAATCCATGACTTTAAAGATTTTAAAACCTGTATGATTCGTTCTTAAATTTCGTTTTTTGAATATACGGTTTATGTTTCCGAACTCCACGAAAGCGAGACCCCGTTTGCTCTTTCTGATTCAGTTCAAAAAGGCCATTTCGCCCCGACAGTCCCGGAACATGGTTATTTATTGACTGCACATGTATTTGGAAGTTAGCCCGTATCTCTTGATGTGTGAGTTCTATATAATCGCTAAAAAAAATTTTTTTTTTAAGATGGGTACGATTTGTGCGGCTCTTAACGATGTGCAGGATCGCCTTCCTTCGTCGCCTTAACATGCAATGCACTGTGTAAATATGTTGTAATAAAGACTAACTTGCAAAACTGTAAATCTGTAAGATCACTTACTCCCTTTTTATAATTATTTCTTGACTGTGCTTCACACTGGCCAATCAGTGCAGGAGGCAAACAAACACGCATACGCTCACTCTCACTGGGACAGACTTTAGAGGTTCCACTTGACCTAACTCACATCTTTAGAATGTCAGACTACCCAGAGGAAACCCATGCTGACTCTGGAGGATAAACTCCGGGCCTGAACCTGATCCCAGATCTCTGTGAGGTGCTGATGCTAATCACTGTACCAGATCTAAACTTTTATATGGTAAATAAGTACGATGAACTTAATGATCCATTCTAAACACCCCAGAGCCCAGAGAAGTGGGCGGAGCTTCTGGACATGGTAAACACAGGGCATTTTTTTTGTACAGTAAAGTTTTAAGTGGTATATATGAATGTAACTCTGTATTCTAGAGCTTGATAAAGGTTTGATAAAGTCATTCTTTACCCATGTGCTCCTATCAGATGTTAATGAATGATCCAGTGCCGTCTGAGGGAGCGGAGATCACTCCTCTTCAGTTTAGTCTTTTTAGGACTGAAATTTCTCCAGATTATGAATCGTTTAACAGGAAAAATACATAAATCCTGTCCAATATTTCTCTAAAAATTACTTTTAAACGTTTTAATAATTTTACTCACAGAATTTTGGACAAACTGGAGATCCTCTGCTCATCTTTACTCCTCAAAGAAAAAGCCCTTTTTAATGCTGCTTTTGTACCCTACATTATTTAGTGTTTTTAACCTCATTACTAGCCCTAAAATTGCCCCAGTCCCAACCTTTTTTAGCACAGTGCTGCTGGAGTTTAAATCACTCATCACTCTATTAGACACATCTACATTGTTGCTCTACCTTATAGATGTAAAGTCGGAGAATAATAATAATAATCTTTATTTATATAGCACCTTTCATACATACATGCAACTCAAAGCACTTTACAAAAAATGTGTAAACATTTATAATAATAATAAATTAAAAGAAATAATCTTAAAAAATAATTCTAAGTATGTACAATAATAAAAAGAATGTATATAAAATATAGTCGTAAAAATTCCCTAAAAAATTGCAGATCTGAACAGGAAGGTTTTGAGGCTTTTCTTAAAAGCGTTCAGCGATGAAATGTCTCTAAGTTCCTTAGGAAGAGAGTTCCAGAGCTTTGGACCATAGAGGCAAAATGCACGCTCTCCAATCTTTAATCCAGTTTTCGGAATCACCAGTAGATTACTATTTGAAGAGCTAAGGGATCTAACAGGAACATATCTAACAATCCTGCCACTAAGGTAGCGGGGAGCAAGGCCAGTAAGGCATTTGAATTTCAAAGCATCTGAGCTGTTCCTGCTCAGTGTTAAGATGCTGGTGGCTGGACATTTTTGGTTGGTGGACTATTTTCAGTCGAGCAGCCATGCAAAGGATTCTGTAAATGTAGAACTACAAAATGCTTCTATACCGTAAGTGGAACTAATAAAATGGACAAAAAGCGCAAAGAAACATAAAGGTGTACCTAATAAAGTGACCGGTGAGTGCATATGCTATGTAATAGCTTCCTCTTTATTAGTTAGTGTAACAGTAGGGACCCTGTGTTTTTGTTTAAACACACCCCCACATGGGTCCAGTGTTGTGAAATTTGCTCTCAATTTTCACAATGCTCCAGAGGCGCTGGCCTTGGCTGAGCTTCTCGAATCTAAAAACAGGAGGGGATTCTTGGCAGGCCCCCATCACACACTTTTCTTTGGTATCTGAGCTAAATGGGATTCCTGGAAAGTCAGTGTCGGCCTGAGTGCGTAGTCGACTCACGTCGTGCCAAGACGTGATGCTCTCATTGTGGTCGCCACCCATTGTGTTTCAGAAACACAACCACAACAGATTCACGTAACGGCGACAACAAGTCAGTGACTCAACGGCACGTGGTGTAAACACAACAGGAATCACATGCACAATTCCTTGGAACCTGTCCTTCATTCTGTGGATTGCTTTTCAAGGAAAAAAGGAAACGAGTTCTGTAAATGTGATCGATTCACCGAGGTCCATTTAGAACGCTTCAACATCACTTCCAATCCTTTCTATTTTTTGGCCCAATGTTACCCATGCAGTGCTACACATGCAAGACATTTATACTTATTTATTTGGCAGATGTTTAAACAGGCCATGTGCACCCTCCAAAAAGCCCAGTGTGTAAATCTAGCCCATATGCAGTGGCTTGGCTTTGTACGCTTTCTACAGAACACAATTCAGCGTTCGCCTAATCCTCAGTCACATCTCTGTGGGTCCAGTACCTAATTACAGAAAGACCCATGTGTTTCAGAGGTAAATTATACCACAGTCTGCTATGGAAACCTCAATGAAACGAGGAGAACATACCAAACACCAGCACAGTGAACACAGAGAGAATGCAAAGAAGCCCAGTTTCCTTAGTCATTCATCAAAAATGTCAAAGGAAAATGAATCAGGCCTGCAAATGTCCACGTTTGATGTTCCAGTAATGAATAAGTATAATTTTCCGTTCTGTTCTCCTTTCCTAGGATGTTGTTTTGTTTGAAGGATCCAAAAAATGCCAACCTGCTTCAAGAAGAGACGTTTCTGAAATGCGAAAACCCGTGGAGCAGATTTAAGAGCCGATGAAAAGCTGCGGAGAAAAAATCAAAGCAAGCATTATTATTATTTATTACTGATCTGAACTATTTATTGTTTGCTTTTGCTTTACTGCCAGAAACAGCTTTTTTTTGTAAATATAGTATATATGAAATATATAGCACGTGGGTTGGGGGGTGGAGCGGTTAGTAGAGCAGTCTGTTCTGTATAATATATTAATCAATCAATCAATTAAAATTTATTTCTATAACACTTTTTACAACAGAGCATCGTCTCAAAGCAGCTTTATAATCTTATAAGATCTTAAAAGGCCAATCCCAAATTGAGCAAGCCTAGGGCGACAGTGGAAAGGAAAAACTCCCTTAATATAGAAGGAAGAAACTTTGGGAGGAACGCAATAAGGGACCCGACCTCCATGGGTGGCCTAGATGTTAATTAGGTAAATACTTAAAAGTACACTACCGTTCAAAAGTTTGGGGTCACTTAGAAATTTCCTTATTTTTGAAAGAAAAGCACAGTTTTTTTCAATG
>JAVSBV010143445.1:0-30310 GCA_033117975.1 Parotocinclus spilosoma | reverse complement strand
CCACATAGTCCTCGAGAAATTGAAAAGTGCTGAAAAATAAAGATTTTTTTTTTTTTTTTCCTCCCTCCTCAGTAGATTCTTAAGTAGGGACATCCGAGGAACAAGCAATTAAAAAGTCTGGCCTTACTGTGAAAACTGCACTCAAAGTGCTTTTTTTTGGGTCTTTTTTTTTCATTTGGCAAATATTCAGTGCATCCCTAATCCTAAGTGTGGACATGATTATCTTTTTTTTTTTTTGGATTACATTTTTGTGAACAACTTGAAGTGCCCTTTTCTCTTTGTCTGTTTACCAGAAGCACAACATTCTGCATAATTTTTTTTATGTGTCTACATATAAAAGCATTTTCACCTCAGGTTTTAATAATTCAGATTTGTATGCCATTTAAACATACGAACAAATGTGCGCATTTAGGATGACCAGAACCTGTTATGATGTACGTAATACTTTTCATAATGCAAATGTCATAATGAACTGTTGTCCTTACATCAACCTGCACAGGGCATCTGAGTAGTGAGAGTCCCCCCGTGTTCCAGTTTGTGGATCCTGATATTCAGGTAAGATCACTTTTATTAACAGTGGTATAATTTATTGTCTCGCTGGTAGTCTTAAAATGTTATCATCATTATTTTTGTTTTTTTGTGGATTTAGATGGCTGAGGATAGTCTTCAAACCCTTCAAACACTGGCTCCTGACCCTATGTCCCCAACCAGAGTATTCCTGGAATCTGTATTTAAGGATGGAATTTATCCAATGATGCCTCACTCCATGTACTGTTTACCTCTGTGGCCTGGTATTACTCTAGTCCTGCTCACCAAGGTAGTGTGTGTATTTATGTGCAATACAAACATACATACATGCATGCATACATACATACATACATATATATTTATGCAGATTAATTAACCAAGCTTCAATAAATAAATTAATTTATTTATTCATTATCTTCCGCTTAATTCACATTGGGTTGCGGGCCAATAGGTGCCCACCTGGCAACTCTGGATCCAAGGGCACCCTAGGTGGGATGCCAATCCATCATATGGCGCACAAACACACAGCCATGCACGCAGTCAACTATAGGGCCACTTTAGAAACACCAATTAAACTCTTTGGACTGTGGGAGGAAACCGGAGTACCCGGAGTAAATCTACGCAGACACGAAGAGGACATGCAAACTCGACACAAAAAGGTGCCAGTCTGCTCCACCCTGGGATTGGGCCCGGGACCTTTTTGCCGTGAGGCAGTGGTGCTACCCACAAAGCCACCATGCTGCCAATAAATAAATTGAAAGAATGAAATTTATGTTTTCTAGGCTGCCACAACAATTCAGTTTTATTTAGGCATGTAGCTGTTTCCCTTTTATTTTATTATTTTGTGTTCATTTGCTTAGCAAATTATAAACTGGGAATTGGCTTTAGTTGTAGTGATGGGAATTTCAGCTTTTTTTAGAGAGAAGGTTCTTTTGGCTCCCAAGTGGCTCCTTAGATTTTTTTTGTAGCTTATATCAGTAATAAATTATGTGTAAAATTAATTACTAATGTAAAACATACATTATATCAAATGTGTATTATTAATATGGCTTTATTTATATACTCAACATGGAAAATACTGCTACAGAATCTCTGTGTATATAATTTGTAAATTTGCAGCTATACACAGGGATTTAAAATATAAATAGAAATATGCAAACAAGCTGCATCAAGGTGACAGTGTTTGCAAGTTGTTACCAAAGATTGGTGTTAATAAAAAAAAACAAGTACTTCATCTTTGAGGGGTTGCTCCTGTTTCTCCTTTCTGTTATACATTTACATTATATTTATGTCATTTAGCAGACGCCGTTATCCAGAGCGACTTACAACTGATACAATCTTACAATCCAAGCAATCATGGATTAAGGGCCTTGCTCAAGCACCCAACTGTGGCAGTTTGGCAATTATGGGATTTAAACCCTGGACCTTCTGGTCCAGAGTCCAGTACCATAACCACTTGGCTACCACAGTCTGTTATGATCTGCACTGTGTTTGAAAAGATTTTGTCTGAGGGGACAAATGTTGCTACAATGCACAGTCTGTGCCTTCACATGTGTAAGATGTGGGTACACTTTTTTCACCCTTTCTATGTGTGAAGCACGTTCTATGTCATACAGGCCTGAGATAATCTTTTTACTACGTTTCCTGTCACTCATTTTCCTCACCTTTATAGTATGCAGCCTGTCCGACTGTGTAACACGTAACGTTTTTGTAACCCCACCCCCTCCTGCTCAGTGTATGTAGACACACAGACACTGCTACACATCCTGACCAATCAGGTGCTGCTTTAACAGGAAAAAAAACAACTCCCAATCAGGAGCTCTTGAAGCTGGATCGGACTGTGGTGGCCTAGTGGTTAAGGCACTGACCTCCGGACCTGATGGTTCAAATCCCACCTCTGCCAAGCTGCTACAGTTGTTTCCTTAAGCAAGGCCCTTAATCCACAATTGCTTGGAAAGACTGTATGAGTTGTAAATCGCTCTGGATAACGGTGTCTGCTAAATGCCATAAATGTAAATACTAAAATGGATTAGTGTAAAGTTAGAGGATGTTGACTAATTATTACTGGGACAAGTACGAGATTTTCAAGATATGTGCATGACTGTATGTGCAAATTGCAGGTTAAAGCATTTTTATTTCCAATGGCATGTTAAAAGAACCCATGCAATATAATTTGATTATTGATTATGTATTATAGCACGTTACACTTATTCTCTCAGGGCTTTACAGAGTTGGCTGACATTGCCTTTGATGAACACCAAGGCAATGGTTTTGTGTAAAATTTGGAGGATGTAAATGAGGGCTCAATGTATAAAGAAACGGGTAATCCAAGTGACTCTCGTAATTCAAAGTAACAATTGTTTATTATTTATAGAGCACACTTGTAATTCGTATTTTTAGATTATTTATGACATTTGTGTTTTCTTCTTGAGAATAACATTTATGACACATGGAACTTTTTCCATGTGACGACAATGTGTACATTGAGTAGACACTCCTTTTTGTAATTTACACAAAGGTCTCTTATCGTCTGTAAATCAGTTATAAACAAATGTCCTGTGGTAAAATAACTGTAGAGACGTGCCTGGAAAACCTATTCCATTTCCCATGCTTGATCATATTGCTGTTGGTCCAGTTTTCCTAAACAACCTGCCTGAACTTATTGTACAGTAATTTAATTACCAAAGAAAAGAGTAATTTAATTACGACTGTTTTATGTCTGTTCTGTTTGACCTCATATGTCTAACAACATGAATGTTCTTGCACGTTTGAAGTCAGCAAAAATCTCTAGCAATGTTTTCCCAATTTTTAAAAGATATTTTTGTCATTTTACCAGTCCAGTGTGTACTCTCGCCCTGTGATGGGGTGGTTAAGCCTCTGTACTACCACAGGTAGTTGTGACCTGGGCACTGTTTGCTACTTGAGCAAGGATACCTTAGCTTGTTAGCTTAGTTGCAGGTCTCTATGGATAAGATCATCAAATGATCTCTAAAAATAAGCTTCTAAAAGCTTATTTTAGAAGTCATAAGTATTGAATAGCTTATGTAATTTTTTAATAACCTTTTGTTGCAACCACGGCTTTTCCTACCTACTGAGTGGTCATCACCCCCAACACATAACACCCAACAGTTTTATATTTCGCACCTTATTTAAGAATGTATCTCTTTTTATCTCAATTCAAAATTTAGAGTATGGTTTCTGCTGAATGTGTCTTTTGTATATTATCTGATTCCCATCGTAAAGTCAGACCATGGTAACATGGGCACTACTTGGTTAAGTACTGTAGGCTGGGTAATGATGTATAAATCACACTCTGTTCTATCTGGCCAACTTCTGTGGGGACCCAGGGTAGAACAGTTTCTCTACTTTGATATTAGAGGACTGGTAAGCTGGTAGAACAACCACGCTCCCCATACATGCTACTTTGGGACAGCCACAAACACCCCATCCAACATCTACCTCCATCAAGGACATGATGGGTGCACAACCATAAAGTTCAACTTATGTATGCCAGAACTCTTTCTGGTTTTGTCATGGGACATCTGAGATGGTCTTTGTAGCAGTGACCATTTTCCAATTATTATACTGGAGAGCAATACAATGGACCCAACGATGAAAGCTAAATAAAGCTAATTGGTTGTTCTTCTAGACCCACTGTTTAATGCTTTATGTTGTGCATTTAAGATTCTTTCATTATTTATTTTATAGTATATAAAACATGTAGTACCCAAATCTGCATATGGCAAGCATTTATAGCATTCATGGAACATTCCTCTACAGTGGACTGACACTGAAGAATAATCTGCTGCAGTTTTTAGGGTAGATCTTTATGGCAGGCCTGCACAATTTTCATAGAAGACAGTTTAAAATTCTTTACCTTGCAGCACTCACGAGATTCTGTTTTGTTTTGTAGCAGGTGATGGTGTAAAAAATCATTTAGCTGCAAGGCAGCGGTACCTCGTATTTTTTTGTAACACTTTAACACTGCTTTTGTTTCTTATTTACGAAATATCGCATGACAGCTGTATACATTTTACAATCTGGTTCCAATTCAATGACTGCTTTCCAATTTTCAATGGGACTTGATTGTGTATGGTTCTGTAGGACACCTATCAACACTCTGACTTACCATGTTCGGTTTGTTTTCAGTGTTTGAGTTTTCGACTGATCTGATCACATGGTGTTGCCATTTCTGTTTGTCTCAGCAGATGCCTAACAGCCAGGTGGCCATGTCTGTGTATTTGTTCCTGGAAGCCTTTGTTAAGCTTGAAAAGAGGCTACGCGAAGGGTTAGAAGGGCCAGCAGCCTTGCGAGGTCAACTACCAATTCAGGAGCTTCGCAACAAAGTGGACAAATTCATTAAAGTGCTTGCAAGCATGGACATCCAGGTTAGAATGCCATGGACAACTAAATAGAATTTGAGGTGCCACCTAAAACTGACAGTGAGGTAGAGTAAAATCTCGAAATAACAGCTTTATTGTTTCCAGAAGGCCATTTAAACTCCGGTCTGTTTGAATCCAGAATTAAATTTTCCCATTAAAAGTAAAGTAAATAAGATTAATTAATTCCCGACTCCCAAATGATTATTTTAATGCGTATATTACATTTATATTATTTATATATTATTATATTATGTATTTAGTTGCCAAATGCATGAGTAAAGCAAAGGAGTGTAATAGAAATATAAAAAATATTAAAAAACATGGAAAAAGTGAATATGTAGTGAAACTCTGTAGTCACTAAGCTGAATGCAGTAATGGCTTGTCTGATCACAGCGATTCCCGTGGAATGACTGAGGGGGCATTTCTCACCCGTCGATAGATATAATTTAATTTATGTTTGCATTTAGTGCATTTAACAGACGCTCTTACCCTGTACACAACATATATTCTCTGCTCACGAAAAAAATTTGGATTTTATTTATTTTATATATGTATTATATATAAAATAATACATATATATACATTTTTTTTAACATATAACATATATATACCGTGTCCGTGTGTTCGGTTTTTATTTTATTTTGTTTGATATTTATTTTCAGGCTCCCCATCTTTATAACACATGGACGGATTTTAAGAACAAGGCCTTTACCCGATCAGGACCAGGCATCACCAAAGGGTAAACATACATGTTTATGGTTTGTCTAATCAGTTGTCAATACCGCAGATTATACATTTTTCACATTCACTGCTTATTTTTGCTACATCCCTAAAACTGTGCTTTGCAATAGAAAAAAATAATAATTTTGATTTTCGCTAAACCTTAGTGTGTGATATAACCTGTTATATATCCTGTGTCTTTCATAGGTTGGCACCCTCCTGTCAAAATATGAAGACTCAGTTATGTGCGTTGTACCGGCAGTGTTTTGCAGCCGAGTGTATGAGCAATAGCCAGCGTCTTGCCCCTACACTTCAGGAGCGAGTGCTGAGCATGGTGCAGTATGTCTCTGTTTGATTCTCTTGCACAGTAATTCAGATGTAATTACGGGTTTAGCTGTTTACTTTTGTATGGAACTTCATCTTGGCATCTTTCCCTGTTCCAGAGAAAAACTGATTGATTGGAAGGACTTTCTGTTGGTGAAGAGCAAGAGAAATACAACCATGGTCTCATATCCTTTATTCTCCTATAATTAAATATACAGAACTTGTATTTGTAGAGCATAAGTAATCCCTTAAACATTTAAAAATATTTTGCCTAGAACTGAAATTTCAGTAAAACCTAAAATAATTAATATTTAAATATTTTAAACTTAATTAAACAAAAGTCTGAATAAACTACTAATTGACAACACAAATCAAATCTGCATTAACAATAAAAAATACAGTGAATTGTCAAAAAGTGAGAAAATTGTCTCCAAAGCAAGTTGTGACCAAGTCTGTTTGTGCCCTATTTAAAATTAATAAGCTAACAAATAAGGAGAATTCCATAATTCGTTAAAATGTATATATGCCAGGTAATATCTAAATAAAGCTACATACTGTGATCTACCAAAATCTGAAAAGTTGGATTGCACAGTTAATTTTCGTAATGATGGGTCTGTCCATTCAGCACCTTTTACTTGAATGTATTCGCTTTAACCACAGTTTCACTTACCTGGATGATTTTCCTGGGCTTGTGCACTTTATCTATGTGGATCGTACTGCAGGACAGATGATTTCCCCACCACTCGGCTTGACTGACAACACTGCCTCGGAGCTTGGCAAAGGCCCCCTGGCTCACTTCATTAAAACCAAGGTATGTAGGATTCCTGCATGTGTGTTTCTTTGTTAAAATACTGTACTATAGGTAAACAGCCTTTTGCTGTGTTTCATTTGCACATATAGACTTTGTTTTAGACTGAACCCCATGCACTGTCACAGTATTTCTGCTGTGCTGTCATTCTGTAGGTGTGGAATCTTGTGGCAACAACAAGGAGGTATTTGCAGAAAGGCTACACCACTTTGACTTTTCGAGATGGAGACTACTTTTTCTGCTACTTTCTGTGGTTTGAGAATGAGACGGTATGTGTAGCCATTGTTATATGCATTGGTTTGTGGATAGATCTTAAATTTGACCTCAATATCATCATGCTTTCACTTAGGTTCTAAAAGTAAGTAGAGAGAAATCATATAAACTAAGACAAAAATATTGTAATTGGTCATTTATATATTGTGGAAAGTGATCAAACATTATATATACTGTTTATAAGTGGCAAAAGTCCTTTAGGAGTAGCGGTTAATATGAAGTTAAAATATTGTCAGTTAATGGGAAGACGATCAAGCATGAGTGGGCATGCCATTATTTGTGGGTTCTTAAGGAATTGTGTCATTTAGAAGAGGCAGTGTTGGCTGCTGGTCTTTTAAAGAGGGGAAGCTCATTGTCAGCTTACATCATAAAATTTGTCAATTTATTTGTACGTAAATTTCAGGGCTTGAATGTGTTTTATTCATCGTGTAAGCAATGAACAATGTAAATGGTCAAGAAATTTCACCAAGCAAATACAAAGTAATGGATTGCAGTTATGCAATGGGACTAAGCTCTCAATGATTAAGTGACTGTGTGTATCTTAAAATAACTGACAACCAAATGGGTTTTTCTTTACAATGATCCACCAATCACAATGTATAAGCACAGCATCTAGGCCAGCCGAGGTCAGCCCACATTTCCATTCACCCTGAGAATCACTGAGCATCCAGGGGCAGGACAAAATTATGGCATTTATTCAATGACCGTTGAGTTTCGAAAGCAGTGGAAAAAAACTGGTCCATGCAGAAGTGCCATTGAAGTGAATGGACAGTCTATATATAATAGAAACAATTTCTTGAAATCTATGGTATTGATGCTACAGGAATATATAATCAGTCAGTTTGTCAGAAGTAGCTGATTCTGAACTAACTCGTCTTTGAGATAAACGTTTTCCAACGCATTTGTTAATAAATAAAATGTTTACACCACTGTACATATTTGACCATTAGATTTTTGACATTTTGGGGGACGCTGAGATTCCTTTGCAGTCTTGGTAAAATCACGGCTTTTGAAAAGGTTACTAAAAAATCTCTAGAAAACTCCACCAACCCACAATCAGCCAGGTGTACAAGAGGAAATTCAAGACCGTTACTCAGTTTTCAATCAAAGCCAATTCATAGAGCAAGGTGTCTATTGGTCTGCGAGGTCACAAAGAAACCCACAGTAATTTCTTGGCAACTAAAAGGCCTCTCTAACATTGGCTAATGTCAATGTTTATGAGGCCACAAAGAGCAGAACACTAAACAACGGTGATGTGCATGGTAGGGTTACAAGGTTAAAACCTGTGCGCCCCTGAAATGAATATTGGTGCCAAATACATAAACCTTTTGTGGACAAATAGAGATGTTTGGAAAAAGAAAAAGAATGTGTTTACCTTATCCCGACTGTGAAATATGGTGGTTTTAGTATTATGTTTTTTTTTTTAAATATTTTGCTTATTTATTTTTTATTCTGGGCCATGGCACCATGGATGGAATAATGAATTCTGAATTATTCCAGCAACTTCTTGAGGAAACTTTTAGGAAATCTGTTTGTAAACTAAATCTCAAGAGAAAGTGATGCAGCAAGAAAACATCCCTACGCACACCAGTTGTTTCATAAAAATAGTTAAAGAAAACTAAATTAGTGTTTTGGAGAGGCCAAGTCAAAGTCATGACCTTAATCCAAGAGAAAGTGGCTTGGAACCTTTCTGTGTGGAGTCTGCATGTCCTCCCTGTGCCTGCGTGGGTTTACTCCGGGTACTCTGGTTTCCTTCCACAGTCCAAAGACATGTGTGTTAGGTGAATTGGTATCTCTAAATTGTCATTGACTTGTTTATGTATATATGTGACTGGTGTAAAGATGAACTTGTGTATGGATATAACCTTGTATGTGTCGCTTACATGGCCGCTAATGCTGATAGCGACGTTATAGAAAACAAATAAACAAACAAACAAACAATTGTATATATCTATTAACTTTTGCCACCCGGCAGATATGACCACATATAATTTGTGTTTTGTAATATATTATAATATAAAATGTCTCGTTTGTTAAATGTTTTTTTTTTTATTAGTTGTATCTACTTTAACGACTTTTGTGATACACTGGCGATGTATTTAACCCATATTTTGCAAACATAAAACATTTTAGTATTAAAATTTAAAATATTAAATTTTGAAACACCAATGTACTTGTACTCAGTGGCTCTCAATTGAGCAGTATAGAGGCTGATGATAGCAAAGCAGCAAATGAAAAGCACATGCGTTTGTAAACGGATTAGGACTTCTCAGCAAGGCCATTTATGACTCACTTTTTGCCTTTGGCAGGGTTACAAACTGGAGGTGGTGGATATCCCTAACCTTCCTGATGATATGGGTCCTATTGGTATGCTTGCCTGGGATTATTACAGGTAATGTATGTTCATAAACCTGTTATTACACATGAATGGCACAGTAGAACAGTCCTTAACTGGACAAAATGGTTCTGTTCTTTAACAGAGTAGCCTCCCCTTTTTCAATAGTTAACACAGTTCCCTGGGGATTCAGTTAAATGTATTTGACGTGCTTTGGTCATTACTGTCCCTGTGTTCCAAGATGACAATTCTTGTCTCCACAAGGCTGCAAATGTGACAGATAGGTTTGATAAACATTAATTGACTAGCCATCTGGACTTTCCTGGTAAAACTGTGCAAATATTTGATGCAGGAGTGGCTGAACATTGATATTGTCTGCATTCAGAAACTTGTCCAGCTTATATTCACTGTGGAAGTATTACATTCTGTTAGATACAGTTCAGTCACAGGTTCCTATTTTTTTTTTTTTTGTACAACAGCTTGACTGGCTGACTGTTTTGGATGCAGTGTTAAGGAGCAGCAAAGTTGTGTAACTAGCATTGTTCCTCATTCAGTAACTTTAACAAATGAATATAACATACTATGTCTTTGTTCCATCTTTTCTTCCACAGGAAACTGCTGCGTTTCTACAGTAAGAATCACCAGAACGAGGTGGTTAAGTGTTATGAGCTGCTGACCGTGCACCTAGGTGTTATCCCCCCTGAGTACATCCTGCAGCACTGTAGCCAGCTGGCTCGCAAGCTGTGGGAGCCATCACGCATTCCTCTCTTATGAACAATAGAAGAGCAGAAACTCGAGTGCCTATTGCATGATCAACACTGTCCACCTGAGAGCTTGGTGAGACTATTGCTGAGTCCTTATTCGACAGTTACTGGAATACTCTGCACTGATCCATTCAGTGGTGCTAATGGTACTAACAAAGCATTTTCTTTATTGTCCATGAGGCAAACTTTAATGTTTTCACATTTTAAAAAAAAGTAAAACTGGTAGTTTATCTTTTGCCTTAAGAAAATCTGTTAGTTAAGGAAATCTGTTAGTTCTTCTGTTTTATTTTAAAAAAGTTGCACAAGAACATATGTACATAGCTGGTATTTAGTATTCATTCATATTAACGTTAAGGTGTTACTGGCTGCTTATTGAAACCTTATTTGAACCTGACATTTAAATTCAAGCTGGATTTTCCATCTGAGTTTGCACATCAGGTATGTCTCCTTCATAATATTCCGGAGTCTCAGAATGTCTTTGTTACTCTGGTTACTGAAACTGATCAGGTTATATAAATATATGCACCCCTGACTGCATCTGTGACTAATACTATTGTATTGTCGATGTTATTTAAAACAGTGCCTTGAAATCCTTTTCTATTGGCTAAAGAGTCACTATTGTTTAAATAAACTGATTTGTGGAGCAAATGCGTGCACTATGAGCCCTTCGATTTGCGTGATGAAGGGTCCTGATAAAACAGCACTAAACCAAATTAAACACCATCAGAATTCATGTAAATATTCCCATGAGGATCCAATACAAGATCATCCTAAAAAAATTTTTCCTCATTACTTTGGATTAGTTACATTGACTTTTGTTCAATATTTCCATTGAAACCAGACCTCTCACTCATTTTTTGGAGTTTTTCATAACATCAATGTGCAGTTCAGAGCATGTTCAAGACAAAAACAGGTTAGACTTTGGATAATTATAATGCACCTGTAACATCATGCACTACTCCAGCCGTAACCAGTTCCCGCAGGAAACTTCCTTCAGCACTGACATCATGCACTACTTGTGCCGTCATGTGATCCATGCGTACAGTCTCATAATAGTGCAGCCGAGCACCAGGATGATCCAGGTCATAACCGAATCCTGCCAGACTCACTTCATCGCACAGTTGCAACGCCAGCACCACACCGCTGATCCCCAAAGTAGGTATCATCTGCCATAAAGTATAAAATAAAATTAATAACCCAAAAACCAGAGCTTAGAAATGTTTGTGTTCTTGTTTTAGATAAGGTAATTCAGCACAGTTACAAGAAAATTATATTCTGATGAAAAAGATGCTAATTATTTCACTGTAAGGCTGAATTGCCTGACTGGCAATAAGGCTGTAGAGGTGATTAGGTTCTTACCTGTCTCTTTTTTGTGTAACTTTGCAACACATGCCATGTTCTGTTAAGTACTTCAGTGTTCAGGATCCGAAAATTTCCTGGCTCAAGCGGAATCGCATTTACCACATCCCGCCAAAACCACAGTTTAGACCACCAGCTCTAGAGGGAGATGGAGAGGATGTTTCTTCCTTTTAGTTACCGGTACTCTATACTGTATATAATAGGGTATCTAAACACTGGAATAAAACAGTAAAGCATACAGATACTCACCAATGGTTTCTTTGTCACAATAGAGGAAAGCCACTCCAAATCCAACCTTTTAAATACAACTAATGCTAATATATCTGTTTTTTGATATTCCTCTTCCAGGTAGGGAGCTCCTTCAGGATACATTAGCCGAATAGTGGTTTTTGAGCCTGCGTCAATCTCAAACCCTAGCACGGGTGCATTGTTCATTCTATAAGAGATGAAATGGCAAATATTGCTGACATTATTTATCTAATGTTATAAAGTACTGTGGTCATTATTTTAGTGATAAAAATATGATTAAAAAAAATATGATTAAATACATAGGTATTTTAAAGGAGTTACTGTACTGGAGTGTTTAAAAGAAGACCTGCTCTAAAAATGGTGAATCAGTGGTTGTTTTATATAAAAATGCAGTGACATGCTGACATGCAGTGATATACTGAATTACTCATTATTGCTTATAAGCAGTTTAGCAGAGTTTTTGTACATGTTCATTCCTCTTTTCTTAAAATGTTTTTACTGTTGTTAAATAAAGAAAAAGCCATTTGTGTGAATTTTGCTAACACTGCATGTAGGGTTACCTTTCTGTATCCTTAGTAAGTTAGTTAGTTGGTAAGTCAAAAAGCTTCTTTAAAAAGCTTTCTTACTTTAGTATTTGAACCAGGATTACTTGCACTGGGGGTACAGCTAGGTTACATGGATCATCTGCAAAATACTGTTGGCATTATCATCTTTAGGTAACATTTGCATTTATTATGCAGTGCTTTATATCAGTACATCACTTGTTTTGCACACTAGTCTATTTTTTTATTTTTTATAGACATTTGCATTAATCCACAGTTTTGGATTAGTGAATGAGCAAACTGCCTTCATGAGCACACAGATCTATATGCATTTTTTTCTAGATGACCAACATTTGTGGCACACCTGTTTTCAGAAAACTCTTTAAACAAACCCTATCCGTGATCCATGTTGTCAAAACAGTACTAGTTCTAGTCCCTGGCTATACATGCTTTAGCCTCTATTTGTAAACAGGAAGTGGAATCAGAAGCACAGAGAGGTGAACTGAATAGCCAATCTGATTACTATAGTGAGTGATAGGTGAGCTCACAGGAGATGTAGCAATAGTTTAGTGTTTGTTCCTTTAGTGGGAAAGAAGACGTGTTGTTTACATTAGGGGTAAACCTCGCTCAAATGGGTTTGACTAAAGTTCTGTTATAACATGATTCTTTAATTGGAGATTCTATCTTTAACCATATTAACTTCTAAAAAAATGTTTTTACCAATAATTATTTGAAGATATTGTGTTTGTAATGAAGCACTGTGATAATGACAAATTAGGATTTTTTTAGTAAAGAAGATAAAGATGAATGTGACTTGCTAAAGCTAGTCAACTGCTAGTATAACACATTCTTATTCTCTCTCTCTCTCTATCTAAATATATTTTTAATATAATTTATATGTAACATTTATTTTTCCTCTTGTCAGGAAAATTTTAATTTAAGAAATTTGCATATATTAGGGGACTTTATTAGGTGATATTTTATTTTCAAATATGAGCAGTAATCATATATATAATTGCAAATATATTTCTTAATATAATTTATATATTTTTTTTATTGGTAAAAAATAAAAGACTATTTCTGTCATCAGGAAAATTTTTATTAAATTATATTAAATTGTAAATTTAGGGCCCTACATCACCAGGGTTTAAAATGTCACGTTCTCATATGTGCTCCACTTTTAGTCTTTGTAAAGGTAACACTTGTTTATGTCGTAACTACATTAGAAACAAACTTCCCAACAGAAATCATAGGTCTTTTGTGGTAATAATAATAATGTTGGGCCGAATATATTGCTAAAAATATGCAAAGGTTGAATGGATATGAACAGAAATCAAACTGTCTTTTTAGGTTATTATAAAAAAAAAAACAAAGTATCAAATATTAATGTTTATAACATTAAACATATGAATAAAACAGAAATCATAATGAATTTTTGGGAGGATGAAATACATATTATATTGCATTATAATAAGTTAATTGTTTTTGTAATAAAAGTATTTCTGTCATGAATTTATAACCTGGAAAAGGCCCTCCGAGGTTCCACGTCATGGAGACTAGTGACTTTGGATCAATTAAGTTTGAAATATGAATCCACATTCGCTAATTAAGTGTTTCATGGTTGTATTTGATTATACATGAAGCTAACTGAATGTTGTAAGTTGTCAAGTTTTTTTTTTTTTAAGTTCTTTAGTAGTTTTACTTTACTATAACATTTTGTTCCTTTTTATATTTATCACAATAACCCTGATGAATGTTGGACTAACCTAATGATGATATCATGTTTGTCGATATGGGCTCCAAGATGTTTGCCATGTAAGACTCCACCGCTTCCCACCACCATACATCTAGTACACCTCTCTTCGGCAGACGGTAGCCCATACTGGGGAAGAACTCGAAGAGTCTGGGCTAATAATTCTTCAGTGCCTCGTAAGCCTAGTGGCGGAGCCATTTCCCATTGCTCCGTTTCATTCTGTATAAACACAGGGATTTGAAGAAGGCTATGGAAAGTTGCCACTTTCTGCAGACTTGTCTTGGTCCAGCCGCTTTTACATGGCTGAGATAGCAGAGCTGCAGAGTGCTTCATTAGAGCCTGTGGGAGCAATATAGGACAAGAACACTGCTTTATCATCCCTGTCAATAGATTAATTATGAGCAGTTAAGGTAATATCAACCAAAAGGTTCTGGGTCCTAGCCCTAGCACTTGCAACTCCAAGTCAGAAATATACTGCTCACATATTTAAAAAATACTTTGGTGAGCAGTGTAGTTGCTACAGTATGAAAAATACATATAAAACACTTTGACTTTTATTTTATTGCATACAGTATGTACCTGAGACATCCATTCCTGCATTGTAGGCCTGCTAATATTACAAAAGTTGGATGGGGCAATTTAGCATTAGTAATTAATTAAAAAAAAACTAATTGATGATGTAATTTCAAACAAGTGACATCATCAGGTGATTGTAATCATGATTTGGTACAAATCATCCAGGAAAGACTGCCTGTGATGAACAAAGATGAGCAGAGGATCGCCGGTTTGTCGCTTGCTATTCACTATGCCAAAACATATCTTAAGTGTGGTGAAAAGGAATGACAACATTACAATGTGGTAAATGCTTTAAACTCCAAACTATTATTTTTTTAATGTTTGCAGCCCTGAAATGCAGGATGGATGGTAATTAACAAATGAAATGAAGTTGACTAAGCAAAACAGTAAATTTCTTGGGTTCATACTGTGTGCAATGAAATAAAATTTAAAGTAAATGCAACAACACTGAGTTTTTGGTAAATGACTGAATGTTAATTTAATCTACAAAAATGTTGTAAAATGAATGAGTACAGCAATATGAATATTATAACGTTAACTTGTACCATGGACTCTTCTGTGGAGCTGTCAGGCCAGTTGGCTTGCATAGCAGGAAAATATGCAGGAACAAGGATTGCTGAATAACATATAAGTATAAGGACAGCACTCAGGGCAAAGTTTGTCTGCCTACACAAGAACAGATAATAGGGATTATCGCACTGGCATACAATAAATATAGTGGTCTTCTGTAGTATCATTGGAATACCCACTGGCTAAAGACGAATTCAGAGGATTCTTCCTTCTTGTAGTTAATGTCATGATCCTCTGAGCTGCCTGCTTCAGCCAGCAATGGCGATCTGCTCTCCTCATAATCCTTCATGCTTCACAGTCACAGTTTAGTAAAAGAATCTCATGCTTTTCTCAACCTGATCATCTACTTGTAATTCCGCCAGAAAAGCTGAAAACAATCCATCTCTTGAACACATGAAATACATTCACTCCATTACTGACACATGGGCAATAGTGTGATGCGTAGGGGATAAAACGGCAATGCTATTTTTAGAATATATTGACACTTACCTTGCAGTTAGATGTAAACACTTCGTGTTCGTGAATTGCAATAGTACAGAAGTGGTGTACAAGTGCAGCAGTGGTGAATTATCTGTAAGCAGCAGTTATATGTGGGGATTTATCTCTCACTGATGATTGACTCCCAGGGTTAATGATTCATCTGTCTCAGAGGAACCTAATCTACAAGAAGTAGCAGTCATATAGCAAAGCTTGACCTTAGCAATTGTATTTTCACATCAATTTTATGATGCAATAGTTTAAAAAACTGAATTGGCATATGCTGTATGATTCAATATAATGTGTATGTTGAATGGACTGCTCACAAGAATTAGGGAATATTTAATTATTGTATATTTCATTTAGAAATATCCCCTAATTTTTGTGAGTAGTATAATTTGTCATCTCACTTGTAGAATCATTGTAGTCCTACTGATTGATGACCCTCTGTCCTATGAATATTGTGAGACCATGACACCCACAACTTTGAAAAATAGAAACAGTAAATTTAAACAGTTTTAGTATGTTTCTAATTGTCTGTCACATATGCATATCTCTGATATATCCTTACAATTTTAAATGTGATTCTGAAATGTGAAGTTTAGTTCATATAGACTAATGAGTCTCTGTCTCTATCATTGAAATGCTTACACACATGCATGCAAGCACACTACTTAACATATTACATGAAAATATGTGCAGATAAACTTCATATAAGACAGCTTATATCACAATAATTACTAGTAAAATATTGCATTATCTGTCCCTAAAATTAATACTGTGGTCTATAAAATGTTTATACTTCCATAATGCTAAATGGCATAAATGTAAAAATAATGATGGTGGTCACTGATGTCCAGTGTATTTTATTTATTTTTTTTATTCAAAAACCTTACTAATGTGTTACTAATTATTTTAACAAATGTGGAAAAATATACTACATGGTAATTTCTTAGTTGAAACCTCTCAAAATTTCAATTAAAAACAAGGGCATGCTGTTCAGATAAGGACAGCTTTTTTACTGCAGGAAAATGCATGACTTTCACTATAGTTGTGGTTCCATCCACTTTGTTGAAATATAAAGATTTAGAAGGTAAACTGCTGGAAAATAGATTTGTATTGTTTAAAGCATAAATAGGTATAATGGAAAAGGAATGTTGCCATTCTGCAATATTAAAAAAACTACTTAAATATTGTTTAATAATTCATATTAAAACAGTAGTAATTAAATTAGACGCAATAAAAAAAAAATCTAGTAAGTAGGCCTATAAGGCAAAGGCGCCATGGAACTTGTTTCCAATCTTGTGCCTAGTGAGTGATTTGTCATTGTGTTCAAAGTACAAGAAAAGTATGAATATGTGTTATTTATTAAGGCAGAATGTGTTGCCTATTAGTACTGTTCAAACGCATTTTATGAGTTATGCAGAAATCCAGATCATTCCACTGTGCCATGTGACCTAGTTGCAAACTAAAATCAAACAATGCAGTTTGTTTTTGCTGGGATTTCTAGTTCTGAATACACTTATACACTTTATTATATGACCCCACCTTCCTACATTACGAAGGGCCTTGTTAAAATGATACTGCTTCTTTGCTCGGGCTCAGTTTTGTGCTTACAAGCGCATTGGCTCCTCTTAGAGGTCAGAAGAACTGAGTGGATAATTATTTTGACGGCAACATTCAAGGCGGCAAAACTGTTCCAAAATCGTGAGTGTGAGAATACGTGTTAAGGATTTTAACACTACAGGTAGTACAACTGCCTTTTGTCACATGTCTCATAATATGTTAAACTGCGTTACAAAAACGTTCATATAATTAGTAAAGTCTGTGTAAACAATTTACAGATGTAGCAGAGTAATTCCAAACTAGCCACTCAGAAGTGGTGACATGCAAATTCTGCTAAAGATTGTTTAAAAACTAAATGAATATTTAATATTCATTATATGATTGACAAGCTCGCTTCCTTTGTGAAGGAGGTGATACTGTGAAGCCCGGTGATGTCATATTTAACAAATACAAGGTTATGAAGTAGCTATGTTAAAATGAGAATACAAACATTATTTTAAAATAAAGCTAAAATTGAGACCGAAAACGTGACATAAAGCACAGAAATCTAAAGAAGCTAAAGTGTGCACGTAGCAGTTTAATAAAAACCTTAGACATTTAATTCTGTTTTTTACTTGCACATCGCCAGTATGACCACTAGAGGGCACATAATTGCCTTGTTTGATCAAATACTGCCTGAATAGAAATTGCATTTTTGTAACTGAATGTTTTAATGAGAAATGTACTTCAAGTCAGCCTTTAGTGCATTACTATATTTTCACATACAAAATGAACAAAAAGTTAAACACTTCATTCCAGACACATTTAGCACCTCAGACTTTTTAAAAATTGATCTCATATATCTTTGTCCTAAAAGGCAAAAGATGCATTCTACATTTCAACTGTTTACAATTTATTCAAGTAAATACCTATTACATTACACATTTGGTGTAAGAGCATTTAATTAATGGATAATGTACGTGGTTAAAAGTGTAAATACAGACAGCTATTAAAAACATCAGATTGGACTTATGGTGTATCTGTTAGTACATAATTTATCACCTGTATGTTTTGGCGAATGTTAATGTTTTACTTTTAAAGTGTCTTCAGAGCAGTTAAAACACACAATGTAAGTGCTTGATGTCATGAATACTTTTTACCAGTATATGGTGAGCCCCAGAATTACTGGCAGCTTGTATTTTTTTTTATTTACACAGCAAGGATGATTAGAGAAACGATTCGTCCATGGTTGCTGATTTTCTGAACAGGGCAGCATTATGGAGTCTCCGAATCTTAATGCATATAATTTGGAAAGGGTGTGAGAGGCGAGCTTTTTAATCAATCTTACCACAAACATTAGAATTTGAAGACTTTACTGAGACTCTTGATTGCTATTGGGTTTTAGGGCCAGATTAGACACAAATAGAGCTTTTCAGTATGTGTATTTTATATCCATAGTAGCCAAGAGTCTGAGACCACTAATGAAAATGCTTTTATTTTTCATTCATCAAATGTAATAAAGGTTGTCATTGCGTTCATGCTCAGTAGGGGTTCTGTCAGAGGGCATACCAGATATTAATGCATTCTGAAATGTATGCATTTTTTTATGTGAAACTAAATATTTTTTTGCTCAGATAGTTATGCAAATAATATAATTTTTTTTTAATGAAAAACAAATTAAATTTGAGGGGGGAAAAAAGAAAAACAGAGGCATTTTCATTACTGGACTCAGTCTTTTGGTCTTCATGTGTTATTATGAATGGCATTATGTCCAAAACCCAGGACCATGGAGGATCTGGAAAGATTGTACAATACTGAAGTGGCCTCAATGCACTGTACTGATCAATGTTGCTGCTCATCTGCCAAATACTATTACATATGTTGACTGATAAGTTTACCTACACCACATACATGGGTCATGGGGGTGTTCCCAGAGTTAGAATCTTAGATCTTAGAAGACATATTATTATGTGAATGCTAATACTGTGAAAACAAATAGGCCAAATAACTGTATTATAAACTTTTGCAGTGCAGTTCCATCATTTACAGTCACAGTATTAGATGCATAACATACATGTAACAGGAAAATACTGCAAGTACAGCAACAAAATGTTCCAAATGCACACTAGTGAATATGTAAATACACATTCGGGTGGTCATCTGACCACATGAGGCTAATGCACACCTTTGAGAGAAGTGTGCTACACATCTGAGTTACTGATTATTTCGGATATTTAACAGCATTTTTTATGAAGTAAGGTATGTGCAAATTTGGATATTATACTTTCATATACACTTAAATTAATTATACAGGCTAGAAAAGTGCTTAAAATAGTAAAAGAAATACACAAAGTGACAAAGGTGCACAACTACTCTCACACAAAGGCAAACAAAGTCAGTGTTATGCTCACAGTAGTCATTTATATCACGTTGTTGATGATGACTTTGGTTTGTCCATGTCCGATATGAAATGGTTCTCAGCAGGAATAACAACATTGATCATATTTTGTTGTTTTAAAGCCAAAGGCATCCAAGGTAGCCCAGTATTGAGAGACACCAGGACAGGCAGAGGGGGATGTAAAATGTTGTTACTCATCCCTGAGAGTCTGTCGGAACATCCACGTGAAAGTGAGCCCTATGAGCAGATCCTGAATCAGATTTACTTATTGACTTCTAAAACTGCAGTTGAGCATGAAAGGCTAATCAGAGAGCAGCAGCAAAGTGATTATCAGATCAGTGTTGTGATTATCATACAGAGAGGCTACGGGCAGTGCAAGCTGAACTCCGGGCCCGCTGCACCACTGCCTGGCTCTTCTCCCGCTTTAGCAGCTTGTTGTCAGAAAAGACCCCTTCGCTTCGTGGAATGCCATGGGAACCATCCGGAAATGTCAGCAAGCCTGCAAGAGAAGCCAAAACACCCAGGAAAAAATTTACTATGAAATTTGACAGTAGAACCATGAAGGGGCCAAATTATTATCAAAATCCATAGTAGGTTAACTGTGTAATAAATCATAGGAGAACTGTCAAAGTTCACATTAAAACTGTCAAGCAATTTACAGTTTTATTATGAAATCTTACAGTACATTTTTCCTGGGCCAGGGACAATGTTCCTATTCATAATCAACACCCAAGTTACACATCAGATCTGGCACATTTTTTTGCACTACTTGTAAAATAGTTAACAAAGTCATCAAATCATGCATTATAAAAGTTAGTCTTTGACTTTAAATTTTTTTTAAACTTTACCCACTGTAAATTCGTTTAAAAAGTGTAATTATTTAAAAAGGTAACTTCTTGTTGAACATACAATAAATTGACAAATAACCTTTAAAGTGGAATTATTACAAGAGACATGCATTATGCATCTTAAATTCTTACCGTGTAATACCATTAATTGCATCTCTTCACAAAAATTGCTATAAAAACTTAGCCAGTGATCACATTAAAAATAAAGGCTATCCATTATGCATCCTAAGCCCTAAAAGAGCTCCTATGGTGAAAAACTACTCGAAGTAGGGAGAAGTACTTTTAAAAGGCTTAGGAGTTCTTAAGCAGAGGAGCAGAAAGACGAAAACACAGAAAAAAAAATATTGTGCATATGGCTGACCTTAATAGAGATGTGCTCACATCACCTACAGAGTGCGACAATGCCGTAACATCCTAATTGAACACTACATTTGAACCAAACGCACCACTTAAACAGACAAACAGATCAAACTAACTTAAAAAAGCAGATATACAATATAAGTTCATATGTTTTTCAATAGCTATTCATAGGTTACATATTGGTATGGTACATGACCATAATGGTATATAAACAAAACAAAATAAATAAACAAACATGTGATTAATATGACATATAGACAGCCTATGCCTGTTATTTTAAAGTAGAGGCTTATAGTAAAGGGCTGTGTTTGAGAGGGAGAGAGAGAGAGACGGTAACATCCAATCACATTCTTCAAAAGTATGCCATACTTTCAAACGAAAAGTGTTGACACATTCTTCTCAAAAGTCAAAAGTTGTGATGTGTCGAGCTGGGTCAACCCCACCTCCTCCCTAGATTTTTGTCTTCTCCTTGCTCAGAGTTACTCAGAGAATCACTCTTAAGTTAAAAGTCCTAGCTAGAAGTTTTTTGGACTGTGGTGGCCTAGTGTTTAAGGTACTGGAGTATGAACCAGAAGTTCCAGGGTTCAAAACCCACCTTAAGGGTCCCTGAACAAGACCCTTAACCCAAAATAAGGCTATTAATTGTCACTATTAAAAGTCACTTTGCTAAATGATCTAAATGTAAATGCAATCTAAGTTAGGAGCTCTTTAAGAGGAATCTCATCATCTTTATGAATACTGCTACTTCTATCCTCAAAAATTACAGCCTAACGGTAAGTTTAGCTGGGAGCTAGCAGTGCTCAAACAAACATTTGTTTTGCTTTGGTGTTTAGAACTGAATTAAAATATACAACAATAAGTCAATAGAGTAAATAGAGTAAGAATTATTCTTGTTACAAGCTGGCAAGACTTTTAAATGACGTTTAAATAAAAATCCAATTTCCTTTAATAAAATGTCCATTTGTACTATTACAATAGTTACTAAAGGCATGATGAATGTGGGACTGTGGTAGCCTAGTGGTTAAGGTACTGGCCTCTGGACCAGAAGGTGCCACAGTTGGGCCCTTGAGCAAGGCCCTTTACCCACAATTGCTTGGATTGTAAAACTGTAAAACTTGCAAGTCGCTCTGGATAAGGGCGTCTGCTAAATGCCGTAAATGTAAACGTAATGTAAATGAATGATATACCATGTCCTTCCACACGGCCATTTTTAAATTCTCCTTCAAACTTCATCCCGTCGAATCTGCTGAATACTCCTACACCTTGGAATTTTCCCTGGGCAAATTCACCTTCGTATCTTGATATCAGAAACAAACAGCAGTATTAAATATTTAACGTGTACTTATTACATTGTTCCAAGTGTTTTATTCATTCACACAAGTATGACTGAATGCCCTGGAGTATGTAATACGGTAAAATAATGTCTCACCTGGACCCATCAGGAAATATTAAGGCTCCAGAGCCATGGAACAGGCCATTCTCAAAGTGGCCCTTATAGCAGGTGCCATCAGAAAATTTCAGCTGCCCTACACCATGTCTCCGTCCTGCATGATATACACAGAATAAAAATAAAACCAGTGGTAACATTCTGCTTTAGAGAAGGGGTATGCACATCAAGTTCTCAAGGGCAATATTGTAACACACCACTATACCTGAATGTGCTGAAGCAGTTGACCTGGGGCAACTGTTTCAGAACTGAAAGCTGCACATCTCTGCTTTGGGGGTAGTAAATCATTTCGCAATTCCAAAGCCATAGCATGAAAAATTCTGGGTTTTGTTTCAGCATGCTTTTGTTAATAAACCATTTACAGCTATACATGGCTCTAATCCACTCACATTCAAAGCTGTCAGACAATTATCTACTTAAATCAGAGTGGCATCCAAGATTTAGTACGAAGCAGAATATTAATGTTAATGGGCATAAATTGATCCCCTAGTTATGAAATCTGCTGGACCTGCCTTCTTTCCATTCACCACTGTACTCTTCTCCAGTTGAGTAAGTAAAGGAGCCTCTGGTCAGTGTCATACCTCCACCACCCTGTAAAGACAATATTAATTAAAAAATGCAACCAAATTGTGTGCATTTTACATTTTATGTAAGTATAATCAAACATGATAATATTTTACAAGATCTTTAATGGGGTTGGCAGGGTTATTGATCTGCTGCACTCCCATGGTGCCACTCAGAGGTTTGTTTTGTGTTTGAAAAAGTTTATTAAAAGTTCTTTATTACTGAAACTTAGCATAATGTGTTGCGTTTACCCTTACTAAAGAACACTCCCCTCCAAAAGTACTGGAACAGTAAGGCCAATACTTTTATTTCTGATAATAGTTATAATCTGAAAATATTTCATTTTGACATTAAAAGATTAATATGATACATTTCACTTTTATTTCCAGGATCTGATAAACAGGATCTGAACCCACCCATTTTTCTTATAAGCAAATGTATCGGAACAGATAAACTTAAAATAGATTAAACTAATTAAGACTTAATATTTAGTTGCAAATATTTTGCTTGGAAGAACTGCATTAAATATTTGATACACTAACATCACTAAACTTTTGCATTGTTCTTTTGTAAAGTTTTTTTCCAGCCTTTCATCCAAGCCTCTTTCATGCATGCTCTATAGGATAAAGGTAAATCTTTATCTCATCAATCCATAAAACTGTCCAAGAAATTCTGAAGCTTGTCTCTGTACTTAATGGCAAATACCAGCTTGGCCAGCCTATTCCTCTTTCTACTCAGTGGCTTCTGGTGATGGCTCTGAATTTTTGTTCATGAAGTCAGAACAGTGTGCAGACAGTGGATTGTGCTACCGTCACTCCTGCCCTCTGGAGGTTGTTGATGATGTCACTAACAATTGTTTGAGGGTTTTTCTATATACCTTACACAATGTTTCTGTCATCAACAGCTATTGATTTCCTTAGTATATATGTTCGGAATCTGTATAAACCAGTGGCGACCTTGTTCTTTAAGACATTCCAAATGGTTAAACTATTGCCAAGATTTGTTTTCTCAGCTTTACAATTGCTTTCACCCATAGAAATATTTCTGGTTTTCATATTGGTTACTATAAATGCACAGTATGCACAGGCAAAACCCAAATCTGAAACTGAGCATATATAGGGGTTGGACAATGAAACTAAAACACCTGTCATTTTAGTGTGGGAGGTTTCATGGCTAAATTGGACCAGTCTGGTGGCCAATCTTCATTAATTGCACATTGCACCAGTAAGAGCAGTGTGTGAAGGTTCAATTAGCAGAGTAAGACCACAGTTTTGCCATACCAGAGTTCAAAAGAGGACAAGTTGTTGGTATATAATTTAAACGCAAAATAATTTTGCTCACAAAAAATGTTTTAGACAAAATGTGCCATCTTCTGAAATGTGTATCAGAACCAAATGTAAATACCTGAAAATAAAAGCTGAAATGTTGATATTTTGTATCATATTCATCTTTTAAATGTAAAATCCAAATGTTTTCATTCTACAGCAAAAAATGAAAGGACTGGTCTCTGTTCCAATACTTTTGTAAGGAAGTGAATATTTATGTGTGTCATTACGTTTAAGAATACTCAGTCTAGGTTTCATTGACACCTTTTTCGTTAGCCTGTGTTCTCCCCTGTGCTATCTAGTTGTTGTTTTTTTAAGTTGTAACTGAATGTGCAATAAAATGAGCAAAACAGATTTATCTTGTCTGCTACATTCTTCTGAACTGTCAAAGCAGTGTCAGAAGTGGAACTGATTGTAAGAAATAGACCATCTTTTCAGCTGAGGAAGAAGAAAGAAAACAGGCCAGAGAACCAACAACAGCACTCCACAGGGACTTGGCAGTGTGTATATATCTGCCCTGTCCCCTCCCTCCAGCAAAATTATAGTGGTACAGTAGCCTTACTATGTCCATCCTGCCATGGTTGAAGCCAATATTCTCATTCTATAACTCATCAACCCACTGTGTCATCACTGAGGAGGCCAAAGCAGTAAACTTGAATATCTGATTACAGTATACAATGTTGAGCTTCACAGTTAGATATTTTCAATAGCAGTATGGACGGTGTTTAACATCATATTTATAAGTGCCCAAATCAAGTCCCTGGGGAATATGGGATCTACTCGGTTGATTTTGCAGACTGGGGTGTTGCACAGCATCCACAAAAAGACTGCAGGACAGTGGAGATCAACTGATACAAGTTGGTGACAGGTGAGGCAGTGCTGCTGTTGCAGCTGAAAGCAGTGTCTAACTGCCACCATGGGGGTTAAAGACATAAGTTCTGATCGGCACCTATCAGCAAACAGTGTTCGGAAGCTAGGTGCAATGAAATCTCTTCATAGCGAAAGCTTAAACTCTGCAGTGGAAACGATCAGTATACTATCATTAATGAAACAAAACTCTTAATCAACACAGCTACAGAGGAGACTGAAAAAGTTGAGCAGCATGGGTATTCCTACCAGCAAGCATTATAAACTTTACTGCAAGCATTTCATGACATAGCTGCAGCCAGTGGGCAGGATTGTACACATCAACGCCACAATGACATGGGGACAACAGGGCCCATCTGCCTACGCCCCCACACTGCTGCCACTAGCCGAATGACAAGTGGCAGAGGAAAAGGCAGGTCCTATCAAACCTACAAGTAGCCATTGGGTGTCTCAGGCTGTGGCTGTAAAGAAAATGAGTGGAAAGTGGCAGTTCTGCATGGTTTATCATTCCCTGAATGCTAAAGCTGGGCTCTTTTCCATTGCATATAAATGACATACTTGAATGCCTAGCTGATTCCAAATGGTTTAGCTCACTAAAAGTACACAGTGGCTACTTACAGGTAGCATACCCACCTTCACTTGCAATGATTTTACTGCAAGTGAAGAACTTTATCTATTTTGAGTGATGTTGTCTGGATTTTGTAATGCGCCTGACAAGTGACCTTCCTCAGCAATACAGTCAGTGGCAAGGACATCGCAACCGACCCAGCCAAGACTGCTGAGCAGGCTTGGGGCTGGCTTACTATTATTGTCACTTTGTCAAAGGGTTCATGACATTGTTTCACCCTGTCACCACCAAGAACATCGCCTTCACATGGACCACTGAGGTGGCATGCCCCATTCGTCACCACTCCTGATTTGGTGTTCCCATAACAGAGCAGCACATTCAAAGTGGTCATGGTCAATGACACCAAAACTGGGACTGGAGCCCTTCTGTTAGAGTTTCAAAATGGTTTGGAGACAGTGGTTTACTAAAGCCAGGACCATGACAATGTATGTGAAATGTATGACCCCTTTTACACTTTTAATGCATCTTAAATATCGGGATTGTATCTAAATAAGGGCTAAGCCACATAAGTATGTGTGTGTAAATGCACCTAAAAAAATGATAAAATCCGATTGAAATACAATTGCTCAAACACATTATGACCAGGGAGTTAATAATGTATTATACATAGTGCTGGTGAACGCAAATACTTTTTATAAGTAATTTGGACAGATACCGCTGTTCTGTTCAATTCAATTTCATTTACATAGCGCTTTTTTACAATAGAAATTATCACAAATCAGCGTTACACTAATAGATAAACATTGTCACAAATTGGATTCTATTATCTCTAGTGAGTAAGCCAAATGGCGACAGTGGCAAGAAAAGAAACCTCCCTGATGGTATCTAAATAGACAACCCCGGTACTTAGGCGGTATGTTGTATTTTGTATGCAGTATATGACAATTGCCAAACATCCCCATAACATGTGTAATTGGATGCTTCCATGTTTAGACTGTTGGACGCTGTAACATATGACTGAATGGAGACACCCAACATGTCTCAGTAACATGAGAATCGTTTCAGAGTGGATGAGGCATCATTTTCTGCCGTTTTTTTTTTTAACGTAAAAAGACTATACAGGAAATACACATCAATCGAGTGTCCTGTGAATAATGACTGCTAATATACTGCTCGCTAAAATGAATTAATACATGTATATTATGAAGCATGCCATAATTTTTGTGAGCAGTGTAATTTGTAATAATGAATGCACATGTGTAATGGCAGGGACGCTTATCGTTTAGCACAGACATAGAAAAACCGCAGAGGAAAGACCTGAAGCTGCATGTAACTGCGGCACTGCTGCTCTGCTCAGACTGACAGTCCAAATAAAAAACTCGTTTACCTGTGAAATATCCTGGGTGTCGCAAAAGCATGAAACCACGTTTGTCGATTTTCGGATAGATCGATTGCAGGAGACGAAGCAAGCGTTGTCGAGATCGCTGCTGTAACCTTAAACGCTTCTGCTCTCCCGGTAAACGTAACCACACGCTAACTGAAGGTCGGTCTGTTTTATTGAATGCGTGTCTGCGCTGTACATTCAAACTGCACGCTGATTGGCCAATGCAGAGTTACGAGACCAACGCTGCTTGTTAAAATCTATCCTGTCGTAGGATGGGATTAACATGGAAAGCTGTCTGGGAAGACGTTTAAACCGCTTGAACTGTATACATGCAGGTGCACATGTAGGTCTCCTCAAAACAGAGAGTGATCAATTCGACGTCCTATACAGCCTTTACAACTATACAGTCATTACAACAAGGTTTTGTATTATAAAGTTGGGTGTTCAGGGTGTCAAAATCAGTGAGGTAACCACGCATAGCAGTGCGAGAGTGTTGCCAGATTCGCAGATTTCCCTACTACGTTTTAATCTAATTTAAACGTTCTATAGTGATCCTATAGGGGATCTTCAAGAGGCAATCACTGGCATTTGGTTGCTTTACAGTGTAGTAGTGTAGCCTACTAATTTGTAAAAAGATTTTTTAAAAAATCAAAAATGTAAATTCCAATGTCTAGGCTCCAAATATAGTAGTTTGTGTGAAATTAAATAAATCTTAATTTAAATATTATAATATATAACATGTTACTTACCACTGTCACTATAATTACTATAATTACTTGAGGTACAGGAGCTACTTGCTAGACTTTGTAAAAAAATTTACAATAACCTTTATTCAAATGTGTCTATGTGTCACTTGCTGCTTTTGTCACGCTGTAGTATGAATGCAGTATATAAAAACATGTCTAAAGTGTCCTTTTTGTTTTTCCTTTTGATTTTGAAAACCAATCTTTCACAACTGATCCAAATGGAACGTTCACAGTTTAGTTAAAAATGATATACACTGTGCTTTAATTGAAAGTCTTTTAACTTCATGTTGGTATATATAATGGTGGTACTCTTTAATGTTTGTGCAAGTTTATCAAGCTGTGGATTGATGAGTACACTTTATTGCCTTTACTTTTATTCTATATGAACAGGATGGGTGCATGCACACATACCCTTTATCTCACACTGAGACCCTTTGGAGACACCAGCTGATCTGAATCATGCCTTTAGAATGTGAGAGGAAACCTGAGTACCTAGAAATCCACACAGACATGAGTTGAACATGCAAACCCCACACAGGCAGCAGTCAAGCCAAGACTTGAACCTGGGACTTGAAACTGTGACTAACTGCACTAACCATTGTGCCACAGTTTCACTCAATGTAGCTGGCGGTACGCAGCTTTCTGTATAGTGTTCTTTCATAAATTGTTTGTGTAGGACCTGCATTGATTTATAGAAAAAAATGTTGCTTGAAAATGAAGCGCTTTTTATTCAGCTACTCCCTTTACACTATAACCTTTGGTTTGTCCAATTACTTACTCCTTTTTGCCAAGTATCATCATCTTCATAGCAAGAAATAATAAATAAAAATACTCTGTTATAAAGAATAGCCTTTTTCAACTAAGACACATTGCCTTGCTCAAATTTGGAGCAGGCTTTTATTAATCAAGTCTAGATGACTGTAATTTACTTTATATGAGAAAGAGTCAGCCTTCCTTATCCCAACTGCAACATGTCCAGAATACAGTAGCTACACCTCTTACTGGTACAAGAAAACTAGAGAGTAGTTATGGCATCTTTACATTGTGTTTAAGGCAGTCCATGGTCTTGTTCCACAATATCAGTGAGTTGATTTGGCCATATACTTCAAAAAGGGAACTTCATCCTAATTTTTACGTTCCCACATTCACATCTAAACCAGAAGGACAACACTAATGCAATTAAATCTCACCTTATTAAAACTTGAAAAATCTTTTTCTTTAGCTTATGAGTGTGCTTAATATTTGCTTGTATTTTCCAGTGTGTAGTCTTTCGATTTTTAATAATAATTTCCTTTATCTTTTTTTTTAATATTGTTCTGTCTAGTTGATAGACCTCCTTTTAGAAATGAATTGAACTGAATTGACATTATCTGAATTTTCTACATATCAAATGAGACTTGACACCTTAAAGACCTTGATGACTAATTTTTTGTCTAGGAAGTTTAGTTTGCATTTTAGTCTATTTCATCTAATCAGTGTATGATAAAGAATAAAACTTTTAATTTCTCAAAACCTTTTCCAAACAACAGTATATGAAGAGTGAAATATTGTGTTTTAATTGTATCAGGTCACCAACCACACAGCCACAGCCAGATACTTTTTGACCGTAAAGACTCACATATGGTCTGTGTCCTCACCTTCAACTTGTGAAGGTGTGCCTTCAGTCTCCTTCAGAAAGTTAGTTAGCCTATTTTTTAGAGCATCTGACCCACCAGCCAGGGTGACACTAACTCAACACATCTGACAACTGATCTCTTCATACCACTCTCTGAACTATCACACTTTTGTACAGGAGAGGGTATTTATGATGGACTCTGTAAACCTGAAGAGCTGGTAATGGGAAATGTCGATAAAAAGCTCACCCTTGAGATGTATTGGTTGTAATACTGAAGATTAAATGTTCTCGCTGTGGAATGTCCATGAATTATATGGAGCTGTAAAAATCATCAGCATCATGTGAGCTATGATCACAAATCACATAAGCTTATTCTCCTGAAATGGGACTGTATATTTTGCTGTGGTATGAGCTTTTATGTAAGCCTTTTGTTATTAAACCATGTCTATTATATTGAATAGATGATTGCAAGCATACAGAGAAAATTTTCTCCCTTTAATTTGCAGCTATTAGTCCTAAGCTCTTAAGAACACAAACATGAACACAATAAATGTTCTTTTTCTTGACCTTCATTTTTTTGGTTTTGCTCATTTGGCCTTTAATGATTATTGCCCTTCACTGATAATAAATCACTGTGGTGCTCATTCTTGGAGGAAATGGACAGTGAACCCTATATACCCCAGAGTGTTAGGATGGGTCGGGCAAGCATCACTACACAGAAGCAGCAATTTAGGATGCCATAACACACACCAAGCACACATACACCTGCACAATGAGTATGCTCTGCTTGCAAGACAAATCACAAAGGTCAACTCTGGTGGATGACTGGATGGATCAGAATCCGTTGACTCTTTCATAGTCCCCCCTTCTCTCTCTCTCTCTCTCTCTCTCTCTCTCTCTCTTTGTCGCTCTCTCTCTCTTTCTCTCTGTCTCTCTCTCTCTCTCTCTTTGTCTCTCTCTCTGCTCTCTGTGTCTCTCTCTCT
>JAVSBV010143435.1:0-16044 GCA_033117975.1 Parotocinclus spilosoma | reverse complement strand
GCAACAACAGATGAGCTGCTGTCTCTGACTTTACATCTACAAGGTGGGATTAATAAAGTACATTTTTAATTTCTAATAAAGTGCGATTTATAACTCCAGCAGCACTGCTTTGTCTTATCATACAGCACAACACACACTTACACAAAACCACCAGATCAGTATCACTAGAGTGCTGAGAATGATCCGCCACTCAAATAGTACCTGATCTGTGGGGGTCCAGATCATTAGTAAATAGAGTAAATGAAACTAACAGAGCATGTAGAGAAACAGATCGACTACAGCCTGTAATTGTAGAACTACAAAGTGTAGTAAGTAAAAATAATAGTTAAGCAGAATCTAAATTGAAAATATAGAATCTCAAGAACTTTTGCACAGTACTATATCTCTTTTTAGCCTTCTGTTGCTAAATGTTACCAGAATGGTTTTTATTTAATAGGATCAATTTAATGGAAACAATCAGAGGCAACAAAATTGGCCTAAGTTTTAGTCCTATTAAGTGTAGCTATTTTTTTTTCTCCAAGCAGTTTCTGAACATGCTGAACAGGAATGTAATCTAAAATGGAATGAGGTCATTTGCTAGAAAATTGTCACGCCGTAAGCAAGTGTCACAGTTACCTTTTCCAGGAGATTTCGTAGTTGCTTGGTGCGACTGTCTCTGGGGCACCCGGTCTGCTGGGGAGCAACAATCATGCACAAACATCTTCCTTCAGTATCCTGAGCAGAGCTATATACCTGCCACGACTCCCCTGGGTTAGCAGGAAACACCTGGCAGAGAAGGTGTTAAAGAGAGAACTGGTGATGGTGAATCCATTAATCATTGTTTTTTCATTTTTACAAATATGGGAAAGAAAACTCTAAAGAGCCTGGAAATGTGACGCTATTACCAGAGAAACTACTTATTTTCATACTCCAACTTAAACTCTCAGCCAAGTATACAATATTTATGATTTCTTTTATTTACCTTTCTGGCTACCCTGGAGAGAACAACATTCATCTATGAATACCGCTTTGCATGTCACTCAGTATAGTATTCTGTAGTATACTTAAGTAGTCTGTGGCACATTTCCCCACTGCTCTTGTAGCTGGGCCTGTAAATACTGCACACTTGTATTTCACCAAAACTGGTGAGCTGGTCCCATTAATATGGTGATCGGGCAGCTCATGGAAATATTATAATCTGGTAACACACTCCTAGCAATCCTTGCTGTGCTTGGGTGAGCATTATCCTGCTGAAAGTGCCAGCAACTGCAACAGCAACTGTTTAACTGTTTAAAAGCACCAATAATGAAATTTTGTGGGCGAAATACATTAAAACATCGGATTACAAATGTGATTTTATACATCCATATTGTAGGGTACATATCGTGGCACTGTTCAAGCAGTTAACTCACTATATAACATACATTTTTCAACACCATCCATCCATTATCTTCCACTTAATCCGCACTGGGTCACAGGCCAGCTGGTGCCCACCCAGCAACTCTGGCAAGAACAACCGTAGATGGGGTGCCAATCCATCGTAGGGCACACACACATAGTCACACACTAAGGGCCATTTTAGAGACACCATTTAACCTAACACGCATGTCTTTGGACTGTGGGAGGAAACTGCAGTACCCAGAGTAAACCCACGGAAACACAGGGAGGGCATGAAGACTCCACCCTAGGATTGAACCTCGGACCTTGTTGCTGTTAGGAAGCTGTGCTACCCACCTCCCAGCCTCATTTTTTAAAACACTTTATAGTAAAATAAGCTTTGCGATGATTTTAACCCACTGTAGGTTAAAGTTTTAAGCAATAACTTGCTTCCTATTATTCTACTATGATACAGTATAGACCACTCTAACTAACATTTGTTAACTCCTTAGGTCATATTAGATTTAACTTATGATGGATTTGAAGGACCATATCCCCATGGTAAATCAGGGAGCACATAGCCTTAAATGTACATTATTTCTTATCAAAACTAGGAAGGGGGTTCCCCCTAACTGCAGCAAACTTAAAAGCATCTATTCTTTCACAGTGTATGCTGTATCTTGTGTGCCTTTACTGGCAGTAATAGGACCATTACAACAACCCCGGACCATAATTTAAATTTCACATTACAATCAGCAGTATGCATTTGGGAAAGTAAATCCTTCCAAGCTTCCAAAACGAGATCTGTAAATTAAGAGTGCCAGATGGTAGTGTATGCCTCATGACTACAGATTTTCACTGCCTCGTGATACAGTGGTGGTTTGCTTTACACAACTCCAGCCAACACAAAACAGTTATTATTTTGCTTCTAATGGCTGTTTGAACCATTCCTACAAGAGATGCAACGGCGAACAGGTGTTTTTTATAAGTTTCATTCTTTCACACTTGAAGGTCTCATTCTGTGAGCTTATGAAGACTACAGCTTGTGACTAAGCTGTTTGTAATTCACAATGACAGCACTTAACAGTTGACTGGAACAGCTCCAGCAGCACAGAAACCTAAATTCACTGACATATTGCAATCCCTGGTATAATTTATTATACTGTCAGTTGTTTCTCACTGAGCATTACTAAGGCCTATTCTTGATTTAACTGCTTGCTTGCATTGGGTGTGTCTAGAATAGTAGAACCTAATTCAAAAATCTACTCGAAATTGTGGGGCATTGTGGAAAAAGCAACCAAAAAAACGCAGTGGGTCTTATATTTACTTTCATTGCAGACAGAATGAACAGAATATATATCATGTTTTGTCTGGTCCACTTCATTCATTTGTTAATACACACTGCTCAAAAATTAAAGAAACACTTTGAAAGCGCACCAGATCTCAATGAGAAAAATGGGTCAATAGTATAAGCTCCTTTATCCTTCCAGAACTGCCTGCATACTCTCGCTACACGAGGACAAACGTTGTACACCAGAAGGAACCCAGGACCCACAGCACCAGCCCAAGGTCTGACAATGGCTCCAAGGATGTCATCCCAGTCAGATTGCTGCTGTCAAGCCTTTAGAGGTCTGTGCATCCTTTCAGGGACATGCCTCCTCAAAACATCACTGAATCACTACCAAACCGGTCTACATGAATGATGTGCAGGCGATCACGTCTGTCACATGTGCTCAGGTGCACAGGGAGCCAGTGGCAGATCTCCAAATTATGGTGTGCTATGGCAAATGCCAATCAATCTCTATGGTGCTGGGCAGTGAACACAGTGCTCTCTATAGGACGTCAGGCCCTTGAGTCATGAAGCCCATTTCTGATTGTTTGGTCAGACGCATTCACATTAGTGGTATCCTGGAGGTCACTTTGTAGAACTCTGGCAGTCCTCATCCTGTTCCTTGTTGAACAAAAAAGCAGAAACCTGTCCTGCTGAGGGATTAAGGATCTTCTACTGCCTTGTGCAGCTCTCCTAGAGTAACTGGCTTTTTCCTGGAGTCCCCTGCATACTCTTAGACACAGCATATTCTGGCAATGGCACATATAATGTGACTTCCTGCAGGAGTTGTATTATCTGTGCAACCTTTATAGGGTCCATGTACTGCGCAAAGGTGCTGGCAGTACTAGCAGTGATGTTGACCTTACACAACTGCCAAAACAGTGTTAAAGACAGAAAAGACAACTGGCCTCCACCTATTAAACCATTCCTGTTTTGGGAGTCTTCTCACTGCTTCTCCTCTAGTGAACATGTTGTTAATTTCAGTAACAAGAAAGCAGCTGAAACTGATTAACATCCCCTGCCCAGCCATGCTCCATATAACTAACCAGATCAATATCCTCAATGTTGATTTGAGTTTATTCTTTACTCTGTGTTCCTATATTTTTTGTACTTATGTATCCTACATTTCAGGCCTGCAACACATTCCAAATAAAGTTGGTCTGGTCTGTCTGCAGTGACAAAATAGCACCAGAAACACTAAATCGCTTCCTCCGTGCCAATATGCCATTTCAGTGTTGTGAGAAGGAATGGCAGCATTATAAAGCTTTACTGTCCCAACTTTTGTTGAAATACATTTTATATTTTGGGTTTAAGTTTCTGCAAATGAAATAAAAGTCAACATAAATGTAAAAAAAACATTTTTTAAACGAATGAATAAATGAATTACAAGACTTCTATTTGAAACATAGTCCTCCTATTTACTATAAAAAACTAGATTAGTTTATTTTTAAAAATGACACAGTATAAGCTCCACACCATGCACACTTACAAACACTTGCACCTACACAAACAGAATATTGCTTATGCAAAGCCCATCTGTTAACACTACATCAAACTACAGATCCCTTCCACCTATCAATCAAACTCAGTCAGCCAAATGACACACTGCCACAGCTTTATGAATTCTGAGACCGCATTTCCTATCAATTTATATACAATAAATTAAAAGATTACAACCGTGTAAGAAATATGTGTATAGTCTATTGTCTATGTGTTTTGATATTATTGCTTTAAATTATATTATTTAAATAATTTTACTATTACTTGAATATATTTTTAAGTATTTCCTTAATTAACATCTAGGCTATCCATGTAGGATGGGTCCAATTTTGAGTCTTGGTCCTCCCAAAGTTTCTTCCTTCTACTTTCAGGGAGCACAGCAACGCAAATAAATTAGGCATGTTTAAGATCCATAATGCATTTGACTTGTATTAATTCCACTGTAAAGGTGATTTGTCACTTTTGTCACTTTGTTTAATAAGGAGTTGTTGTTTTTTATGAATTTCAATGTGTAAAATCAGTTACATTGGCATTTGTGGACGAAATATGTGTATGTGTTTCAGAGAGAGGGGGACTCAACCTCAAAAGTGGGACACTGCAGAAAACAAACTGAGAAGGACTGCTGTAGATAAGAGCTAGAGCTAAACCCAGCCCTACCCTTAACCTCTAGACTAGCTAATGAAAAATCATATTTTTGTTATGTAAACATGTCAGATCTTTCTATCTTTGTGGTTATATTAGTAGATATTATGTAGAGACAAATGATGTAGAATCTAGACCAGTTGATCTATGGCCTCTCTTTGTAATGTGGGAGAAAACTGGAATGCTTGCAGAAAATCCACATGGACAAAAGTGCCAAGCGATTTTGCTACCATGCCACTCTAGTAATAATGTCATATGTATGTGTTTTTCCAAGGAATATAATTTGTACAGATACATGTCAGCATGCATTCTATACTGAAATACTTTATTTCTTAGTGATTAAGCTTGTTTGGAGCTAAAATGTTTGTGCTTCTGTAAAACTTTAATCAGGTATAATTTGGCTGCTGGTTTGGCTATACTATATCCCAAAAAGCCTGAAACTAATAACAAAGGTCTTGAGGCGTATAAAGCTGAGTGTAAAACAGTGTTTAATTAGACAAGCAAATTATATTCACTGCACCTGTATCACACCCTTTATTACCCAAACATAATGCATGAAAACTCTTGGCTAGAGGCTGAGCTACTCATTACCATCAGCTTTATTTGTTTATGACAGTGATTCTCAATGTGAGGGGCACACCTCCTAGGGGTGTTGTAGAGTTATTATGGGGTATTTGGGAGTGCAGCAAGGCAAATTAATGAGGCAAGTTTGAGATAATGCATGTCACTGGTAATAATTCCATTGTAAAGGTGATTTTTTTTTTTTTTTATTATTTTGTTCAAAAAGATGTTACAGTTGTATGAATTATAATATTAAAATTCCAGTGGTGTTTGCATGCAAACAATGTGTACCAGAGTTTCTCATCTACAAATGGGGGCACCGCATCCTAGAATCCTAGAATCACTTTTTCATGACAACATGCATAATACATTCGACATTACAAACATACATAATATATTATTAAAACATTATTTAATGCTTTTATGCAGACGCAGTGCCTCTAAAGCTCAACAGTGTTTCCTATTACAACTGCTCTTGTGGTGGTTTACGGTAGAAAATTGCTATGTGCATATTTTTGTTTTCAACATTTCAAATAAATTAATAGGAAGACATTTTACAGTGCCATCTGTTTCATGAACCAAGAAAACTGAGCTTGGTGTGCCAGTAAAAACCCACTTGCTCACTTGTTATCACATTCATACAGTGTGTTCATTCTATATATCTTTTTATTAATTGGCACAGCTGCTCCAAAGTAATGCATAATTGGTGCCTAATTATTGTCTGATAAAGCCCCTAATTTCCCTTTCCTTTAAATCTACCTTTAATGTTTGTTTGCATACAGTATTTGTGGTCACATTTATTAAGCAACACAAAAATATTTAGCAAGGTGACTCAGTGGGTAGCACTGCTGCCTCACAGGAAGAAGGTCCAGGGTTCAATTCCAGGGTGGATCGGCCTGGGTCCTTTCTGTATAGAGTCTGCATGTCCTCCCCATGTCTGTGTGGGTTTAATCCAACAATCCAAAGACATGCGTGTTGGGTTAACTGGTGTCTCTAAAGTCCCTTAGTGTGTGACTGTATGGGTGTGCCCTACAATGGATTGACGCCCCAACTGGGGTTGTTCTTACCCTTGCGCCCTGAGTTTCCATGTGGGCACTGGCTGGCCTGCGACCCCTTGTGGAATAAGTGGCAGAATGGAACATAAAAACAGGCCAAAAAATAGAGCAACACAGTAAATACACAAGCTGTGATCATTCCACACCACAAGACATGAAAGTTGTGAGAGGAAAAAACGTGTGCAATGCAAGTTAAATATGAATCAAAAAACAAGCTGAAAAAACATGTTGAGCAGAAAAAAAATCTGAGAAAAGAAGAAAAAAGCAACTCAATGTAAACTTTCAAATAATATAGCAAAAGTGTCCAAGATAATATATTTTTTTAAATTACATGAGGATATAATGTGCTAAAAAACTTCTCAAAGCTAATATTTACTCACGTGCAACAACATTATATGGACTAGACTGGTGGGCCAGTGGAAACAAGGTAGGAAAGGTATTGGTCCTTTTCATAGTATTGCACTTTCTTGGAGCAACAGTTCTTGTTATATTGAAAGGGTTGTGGTACAGGAGTGAGAAAAAAATCAGGTCCATGCAAGACAGAGCCTCGTTTCATGCTTCCCACTATGGTTCAAGAAAAAAAGGGGTTGCTGATGACCAGATTATGATGTGGAATGCTTCCTCACCCGATTCAAACCCTGCTGAATATTTATAGGCAATTTAGAAGCAGCGGGTTTATTCATTTGCCATCAATATCAGTCCAAAAGTGCTCTCTGGATGGCAGTCAGTGATGCTGCAAACAGTATCAGCAAAGACACAATAAAAATCTCATTATGTCTGTGAATGAGACACTTGACTGGTATTGAAATGAAAGGACCCTACATTGGGAAAGAGGCTGATATATTTAAACATTATACATTGGATTGAAATTATTCACATTTTGTTTGAAAAGTCTTATTTTGTAGAACTAAGTGCTAATCTTATTGAAATTTCACATGTCGGTGACATTGATTTTGTTCTGTTGTTCAGCATAATAATTTTCTACAGTGATTTTTTTAATGTTTTGTAAACACAAATAAGAGAATGCACTAAATTCTGACTGAGCTCGGACAATTGTATCAAAAGAACACAAAGAGTTTACTTGTACTGACATTTTTTCCCCTTTATTTTTAAATTAAATTAATTAAATTAAATTTTTAGTATTACTATTTCATATATGGGAGGGTCAAAATGTTACAAGCTTGTAGTATGTAGAAGCACGGTGCGCTTGAACTCTGCACTTGGATAACTCTGCCAATAACCCCAAGAACAGTAAGATTTATTTTATTTTATTATATATGTTTTTTTTTCAAAAGTATTCTACATGTATTGGGCATGACAGTTGTATTTTAATAAAACATCAGTAAAGCTTTAATATAAGTCTAAATGAAATAGCATTCATTCATGCAGTATTTAATGAGTAAGTAACCATTCATTCATGAGACATCATGAATATAAAGTGTACACAAAGTGAGCATGTCTCATGCATGCATTAATTTAAGAGCTATAGATAGATAGATAGATAGATAGATAGATAGATAGATAGATAGATAGATAGATAGATAGATAGATAGATAGATAGATTCAACTTTATTGTCATTGTTTAGTACAAATAAAAGGCAACTAAAATAAGTAATATTAATTAATGTAGTAATAAAGGTAGAACATGATTTTTTATTGAGGGATTTGGTCAGGACATTGAAATCTTTAAATAGGCACAAGTAAAACAGTGCAATTAAAACATTTAAAAAGAAAATGAATTATATCAAATAAATAAATTAAAATCTTAGGTGAACCCATGTTATAACCCCAGAACCCAAAATATGGCATAGCCCACAAACATACACAAATAAAAACAATAATAAATAAATAAAATAAAAAGAGGCTGGCACAGTGGGTAGCACTGTCACCTCACAGGGTTTACATTTACATGTACAGCATTTAGCAGATGCTCTTATCCAGAGCGACTTACAAATGATCTTACAATCTTACAATCCAAGCAAATGTGGGTCTTGCTCAAGGACCCAACTGTGGCAACTGAGGCGGGATTTGAACCCTGGACCTTTCGGGCCAGAGTCCAGTACCTTAACCACCAGGCTACCACAGCCCCACTGGATTTAATCCCTAGGTGTGGTTTGAGTCGTTTCAGTGCGGTGTTTACGTAGGTCTGCATTGGTTTACATTGGGTACTCAGGTTTTCTCCAACAATCCAAAGATGTGTGTGATGGTTTACTTGGTGTACCCCGAGCGTGTGTACCCCATGATGAGTGTGTGCACCCTACGATGGATTAGCACCCTGTCTTTGCACTAGGTTCTCCTGCCACCCTGACCAGGATCAGGAAAGAAGACAATGAATACAAAAGGTAATTATTTCATTAAGAATAAAATTCAGCTGTGTTACCATTTAATGCAAATCTTTTCCAATTTAAGAAAGTACTACATGTTGTAACCTTATTGTAAAATTAAAATGGGAGAAAGTGAATGTTAAGAATTACTAAAGCATTACTTCCATATGCGTAATGATGTTTATGGCCCTAAAAGTAAAGCCTTACCAAACATGTTACTGAACTTATTTGGGAAAGCGTATTTAGTACATGCCTTACAGCCCCAGAGATCAAGTGTGGAGTTTGCATGTCCTCCCTGTGTCTGTGTGGATTGTCTCTGGGTCCTCCGATTTAATCCCAGCTGCCATAGACATGCAATGGTTTGACTGGTCACTCCAAATTGGCTCATAATATATTATGGGATTGCCTGTATGTGAAAGGCCGGAGGATTGGGCTTCAGGCTAGGGACTCATCGCCATAAAATCCATAACTACAGATACAGCAGGAACACTTGCTGCCCAATATGGCGAAGAAGCATGGGAGGAATTAAAAGTAACCAAACTAATTCAGTATATGGGAGAACAATGGCTCAGTGGTCAGCACCTTCGCTGCACAGCTCCAGAGACCCAGGATTGTGCTGTCAGTTATGACCTCCTCCTCCTCCTCCCCATCCCCACCCTGCGTCCCTATCTGCATGGTACGCATTAAATAAACATCATTTACATCTACAACACAGAGACACCCTTATTCAAAGTGACATGTAATTGAGCTAAGCAGCTCAAGGGTACAGATCTCAAGACCCCAAAGCTTAGCAGTACTAGAACTTGAACCCGTAACCAATCAGTCAAATGTCCATTAATAATAATACATCTTTTTACAGTACAGTTAGTATGTGATTTAGAAAAGAGCATAATTTATCTAGAATGCGGCAGTACATTTCCATTGTAATTATGCTCGGTTATCATTAATGTTAAGTGTTATGTAAATATACAAACTCACATCAATGCTCGCAAAACAGCAGCATAATGTAATGTGGAGCATTACTACTGACCAGAGACGATACAATTACCCCCAATACAATTTCACAACAGGCACTCGGATGGTGCAGCAGACAAAGAGCTAATCTAGCACCCCAGGGACGGAGAGGAAAAGTAGCAGAAGTGTCCCACAGTCGTGGGAAAAATAAGCGTAGTACAAAGAACAAGTGGGGTGGAGAACAACAAACAGTTTTTGCAACAGAACACTCCAAGTTCAAGCAATTTTCTAGAGCACTCTGCATGCTTTTCAGCTCACTGTTCCATTCTGAAATACCTGCACATGTCATAAATACAACAGGAAATACTTTGCACTACAAATAGCAGACTCTTTTTAATTTAAAAACATATATGTGTGTGTGTGTGTGTGTGTGTGTGTGTGTGTGTGTGTGTGTGTGTGTTTGCGTGTGTGTGAGAGAGAGTGAGAGAGAGTGAGAGAGAGAGAGAGAGAGAGAGCCCTCTTTTGTATCAGAGGAGCTGGGAACATTTGTAGTTCTTAGATTTGACCTTTTTTAGCCCCTCCTTAAGAAGTAAGGTATTTTCTCAGTTCATAGGAACCCTGAGTGTCGTGAGTTTGTGGTAATTGATCCGGACGCAACAGTTTAGTAACTGGTCCAGATGCATACATCTGTGTTAAGCTGTGATGTTTAAACCGCTACATCAGTAGCCATAAAATAACATAAGATAACCGATGCTCACACTTCAAATTGGCAGATAAAAGAACACAGACAAATGTATTGACAGGGAAGTTCCTGCTTAGAAACCTATAAACAAGAATATAAATATATATATATATATAAATATAATTCCATTGTACTTTTACAACGACAATAAAGATATTATATTCCATTTCACACAACTATTTTTTACTGGTAGTGGGAATGCAAAGCAAATTATCTCTAGGTGAGATCTGATGGGGGTGAGTTCCTCCAAATTTGTCCCTGTTTAGAACAAATTAGAACTGTTTAGTGCAAAATGGCCTAGACAGTGAGGTAAGGAGAAAAGCTTCTATAGGCTACAGAAGCAAATAGTTAGTGTGACCTCCCCTTACGCTTGAGCAAATAGCAGCTTCTGAGAGCTTCAACGCAATGTTAAGTAGAACTTATTTGGAGTTGTAATATCATGAAAACGCTAAGATATGATAAAGCTCACAAAACGTGGAATGAAGATCACTGGAAAAGAGTATTATGGAGTGACGATTTCAAGTTTCAAAATACTGGGTCCAATCGTCGACAACAGCCTATGCTAAAACCAACAAAAATCTAATGGTGGCTTAAGACTTTTGCTCAGTACTGTTTTGAACGTTGTCGTTCTTTCCTAGCTGAAGTGTGAACCATGTTAAATCCTCCTGCTCAGGTTTTGGTCTCCGATAACACACCTGTTAGGTTCAGTTCGGGGATTCACTGTGCTCACTATCGGATCACAGGTCACGTTTGAATTATTACTTATTTAACAAAGCTGTTTCACGCAACGTCACAATAAAAAGAATAAGCTAGAACGCCTGCCGTCTTTTTTCGAAACGGGAAAAGGTAAATTAAGTGACTGAAAGAAAAGGCAGCTGAGAGAGTGTTAGACTGAATGAGGCTGATTTTGCATGCATAAAAGAGAGAAGATGATCCAGGGAACTCATCTTTTGTTTCCCGTTGAGGTTTACGCTCGCATACTTACTCTCGTGCTCAGGTCCGGGTAAGCGCTGCGCGCCGCGCTCAGCGCCGTTGCGTTCAGGCCCACGAGCGACGGCAACGTCTGCGACATCCAGTTGGTGATCATAGCCATTGTGCTGAGCACCACGCCAATCTTCAGCATGAGCACCGACATCTTTCAGCTTTGCTACGTTTATTCATTCATAAAAAACGCGCGCGCTATCGGAGGACCTTCCAAACGCCAATGAGTGCCTCGCGCTCCGTTGTCTGCAGCTCCTGCGTGTCTGATTGTAACGGAGCCGGTGTACAAGGTGATAGGTAAATCGTATACGCAAGTCTCGCGCAAATAATGACTCAATTTGTCAGTTCCACCTTTCCTCATGACCACGTATCTGCCTTCCGGAGGCAAATGGATGAGGGGGCTCTGGTGGGACCCGGAGTACCATGTCGTCATAACTACCACCACGCCCACGAACCGACCGCGCGTGCTTCATGGTACGGTGTTTGAGCACACGCGCCTTTCCCAATGAGAGCTTTATTATTAGTATCCACTGCAGAGGCTGCAAGTTCTGTATGGAGGCATAGAGTAAGCTACTATACAGATAGAGAGCTACCATACTATCTATCTATCTATCTATCTATCTATCTATCTATCTATCTATCTATCTATCTATCTAATCTATCTATCTATCTATCTATCTATCTTATCTAATCTATCCATCTATCTTATCTAATCTATCCATCTATCTTATCTAATCTATCTATCCATCCATTTTATCTATCTATCTATCTATCTATCTATCTATCTATCTATCTATCTATCTATCTATCTATCTTATCTAGTCTATCTTATCTAGTCTATCTTATCTAGTCTATATTATCTATCTTATCTAATCTATCTATCTAATCTATCTTTCTAATCTATCTATAACAACAATGGTGTGCATGCAAAAACAAAACCGCTGCCCATCATGTGGCACATGAACAATCCAGAAGGCTCCTGGAAATGCATTTTGTGGACATTTTGGTTTACATGAGGAAAATTATGTTTAGAGAAAAAAATGTGCTACTTTGCAGTTTTGCTGCATCTAGCTTGCTGGATCATTGCTGGAAAAAATCATTCTAAAATATACCAGCAAATTCTTAGGGAAAATGCCAGGACACTGATCTGTGAATGAGAACCCTAGGGGCACACAATATATTCAGAAGAGTTAGGGTAATGTTTTGGAGTGGCCAAGTCAGAGTCCTAACCGTAATCCAATAGAAATGTTGTAAAAGCAGTTCACGTGAGGAAGCCCACCAACATTTCAGATTTGAAGTTGTTTTGGATGAAGAAATGGCTTAAAATCCTATGTGCAGGGCGGATGAACAGTTATGTTTAGCAGTAGCAGTATCTGAGGGTCAGTCTAGACACTGAAAGTTAAGGTTCCCTTACATTTGCTACTCACAGGTATGTAACATTGGAAACTTTTCCTCAATAAAAAAATATAATACCAATGATAATATTTTGCCTCACTTGGTTAGATTATTGTTGGGTTCTTGGGTTCTTTTAATATGTGTGTGAAAACGTAAATACATTTTTTGTCCCTACTAAAGCAGAAATATAGAAAATAATTGCAGATAAACTCCACCCACCCATAGATGTCGAGTACCCCAATGAAGGAGTGCTGTTTGACGGACGAGTGCAGTGCTTTGTTGATGTGCTCAACAATCCAGTTGAACAGCTTGGCGTAGATGTGTTTAGCGAGAGCGTCTCTGGAGTTCATGGCCTGTAGTTTAGGCACTGGTTTGATGTACGTCTCTGTAGCCGTCTTTAGTTTTTTATGGCACAGCCAGTGTTCCATCTCCTTATAGGCCACACCCAGAAGATCACAGAATACACTCAGGTGCACATTATTAGGCTGCAAAGACAAGAAGAGTTAAACTGCATGAGTGTGAGCATAAAAACACAGTGTGCACATATGTGAGTAAGTCAAAAGTCACAGGACACACTTTTATTTTAGAAACAAATCTCCTATACATTTTTTTTCAATAGCCCATCTTTTAGGCTATGTCCAAAACACAGTCACTTTCTTGAAAGCTGCCATGTTAGATCAAAGGCAATTTTTTTTCCCAATGGAAAGGTGGTCATGTAGGTGGTCTCTCTGTTTAATGAAATAAAATTTTCCTTTCAAAAACGCGTCTCCCAAAATCAAACACACCAACCATGAGAATCTACTCATTTACTGTCCAAAATAACCCAGAGCTTAATATTTGATTCTGTAGCCCAGTTAATCAACCTGATTTGTTATTTAGTCTGTGCATGGTTTTATTGTTTTGCCTGATCGGTGTATACAGTATACTGTATAATGTGTGTACCGGTATGATGCTGCTGTCTGAGTCTCTGTCCTTCACCTCCACATTACCCAGGTGCAAAATAGCAGCAAGAACCTGGAACAACCCCATCTGATATGACTCATTAATACCTGAGAACAACACAAGACAACACACTGCTGTTACACATCATACACCACACTTTAACACCATCTCTCTCACACAGACCCACACAAACAAACACATGTAGTACACTCACACACTCTCTCACACACACACACTCTCTCTCACACACACACACACACACACTGCTGTCTCGTACCCAGTAGTGTGCAGGCATTTCTAGTTGTACTCATCTCCTTTGCATCATCCACTCCATCAATCACAGGGTTTCCTCCCTGTTTAGTGTAGTGGAAATTATTTGCACTGCCTGTAACAAAAATCAACCAGTCAGTTAACTAATGTATTGATTAATGACCAAAGTTATTTATAAACCCAGGTTCTGTACAACATCCTTTAAAATACAGAGACATGATCACTGAACAACAACCAATCACTAAACAAACCCCCCCCGACACCCCACATCCCCCACACACACTTAGCCCTGTCTGTTGGGAAGGAAGTCAGCTGATCTGGCTGCCGGAAAGGCCAAGCACAGAGCCAGCAGTGTTTGTGTGTGTGTGTGGTTGTGTGTGTGTGTGTGAGTGAGTGAGTGAATGTGTGAGAGAGAGAGAGAGAGAGAGAAAGAGAGAGAGAGAGACAAAGAGAGAGAGAGAGAAAGAGAGAGAGAGAGAGAGAGAGAGAGAGAGAGAAAGAGAGAGAGAGAGAGAGAGAGAGAAAGAGAGAGTGTACAGGTGGTGTGTGATAGGGGCAGGGGGAAGTAATGTTTGTGTGTATTCGTACAGACTGTCTCTCTGCAGGAAAGCATCAATACTCTGTGCTCATGCAGTGCCAACCTGAAGCAGCACTTGCATTACAAACGTGCACACGGAAACAAATATACGTACTTAAAATACAGTACAAAAATGTCTTAGCCCTTTATCCCACCTCTGCCAAGCATGCTTGGTTTCTAACACTATAAGTCCGAAGTCACTCCGGATATATTTTCAGTCAATTAAACAAGGTCATGTCTTTGGACTGTGGAAGGGAACAAAAGCACACGGAGTAAACTCCCACAGACACAGCTTGTGTTTCTGGGATTGAACCCAGGACCTTCTTGCTGTGAAGTGATTTGATTGGCTAAGAGATGTTCTAGGAGTGACAATACTGCACGTTAATGGCAAATATGACTGAATCCCTTTAAGTACTTCTCCACCACGTATAGATAACCTAGCAATGATATCAGCCATAACAGAGCATCAACATTATAAATCTATTTAAAAGTAAAAGACTACTGAAATAAATTAATTCTGAGTTTGTAAAGTCTATAGGTGTTGAACATTTGTCCCAATACAAAATTTGTAAGATGAAGTAATTAATGACCACCCTGATACTTTCAATGAGCCATGGTTTGTCACCATTTTAAACTAGAATCCCGATGAGCTGGAAAGGCAGAGAAACAAAGTCAGTACTGCAACTTCCTAAACTTCATGTATTCTTAGCTAGGGCTAAAGAGCAACAACACTGAAGACAGTTTTAGTACCAACAACAAAAATAAAGTGAATCAGCTTCTACGTTTTTGCTATAAATCAGTCAGAAATGTAACATGGTAAAGTTATACAGCATCAGCGGCTTTGTTAGTTGTATCACCTCCAGACATTGGATGGCCGGCAATTTGTCGAAATGACCATGCTTCTCTCAGTCCAATGATGCGCCCCCTCTCAAAGGCTAACAACTGGCAAAACATCGTCGAGTGTATCGACCAAGAGGCACACTACCCAAAAGTAGCCACTGAGAGCCTTTTTATAGGGCAGAGAAGAAATGCATTTTGTGGCCAAACCCAGAATCTAATTAGACAGCACCAGTAAACATTTACGTATCTGCCTGAGACAGAACTGAATGCAGTTCTGAATGAGTTTTGCAGCAATCAGACATTTCTAACCGTTCAATTTTATCAATTGCTTTTTTGTCAATTAATGTATTCAAAGCTTAATTTGGACATATTGTAATCATTTTCCTTACAATCCGGAGCAGACAATTTGCATAGAACAAAACAGTTGACCAAACAGGTAATAGCCCAGATACGCCTAGAAATAAATGTAGCACAGTAAATTAACGTGTTTCTATTATTTGGTCTCACACACACACACACACACACACACACACACACACACACACACACACACACACACACACACACACACACAC
>JAVSBV010143417.1:0-16047 GCA_033117975.1 Parotocinclus spilosoma | reverse complement strand
ACGTGAGGCAGCTGTTCGAGATCTGCTCATAATGAGGCAGCGGATAAAGCGTCATCCCCACCGATGGCTCTGTAAGGACGATCGGCGCGGACGACTACAAGCTCCGGGAGCGGGTAGGACCCTAACAAGCAGGCTTGCTAAATGAGACAATATTTCGTATTTGGACTGTGCGAGAAACCCACACGAACGGGGAGGGCATGCAAACTTCTCAAAGAAAGAACCCCGAACACTGCACCTTGAGATTGAACCCAGCAGTTTCTCAGTGTAAGGCAACAGTGCCAACCACCGAGTCACCATGCCATCCCTGTGGCAACCATAAGACACATAATCAGAACAAATTAAACATCTTGGATGGAGTTTCCAGCTGAATATTGGTGAAGAGTGCTACTGGAGTTCAGAGATTTGGCAGACGTGAGACCGGAAGTTGCTTTGGTATGAGCGAAAGCCTGCAGTGGGATTGGTAGGGAGAGTCAAGATAGGTGGAATCAGTGTTATTATGGGGTTTAATAATTGGATGGGGAGGTTTAAACGGGTTTATGGGGAGCGAGTAAAGATTTTGGATTACTGTTGTAATGGGGGCAGCATGTGAAGGGATCTGCTGTAAAAATGAGTCACTGGAAACAAAGGCTTGAGTGAGGGATTCAGCGGCAGAGTGATTTGAGTTTAGAATTGTTAACCTGAAGAAGATTCCAAAATCAAAAGGGAAGTAACTATTTGCGTTTACAAGTTAATGGAGCTGATTAACCACAAAAATACCCTCACTTTTCAGTGACTACTTTTAAAGAAGCTGTTGCCTCAGCTACGTTTGAGGTTTGGCATGTCTGGCATGTTTGGTTTCCTCTTATACAATGTTTCATTTTTTCAGGCACACCTAACTTTACAGATGATCTATTTAGCTCTACAATTAACGATTGTACCCACATTGTTACATAACTACCTTATGAACAGAGATTGTAAGTGTGTGGTTATTACTTGTAAGCCATTCTATTGTAGTTTTTACGGTGTCAGAACTCTCACGATATTGACTGGATAACTGCATTACTGAAGAGTTCCTATTAAAAATGCTAGCAAGTGTCAAACTGCCATAAAAAGTAGCGTGATGCTGTTAATGGCAAAGGCGTGAAAAGATATTTGTATATGATATATGGGAGAGAGAGACACCTTGGAAAATATGATCTGACAGCTAAAAAATAAGATTTTAGCAGAGTAAACCAATTGATTTTCAACCAAATAATTGTTTCTTTAATTTTTATTAGTACATCACTGAAAATGCTGCTAAAAGGATGACTGACTCATGCATGTTACACTAAATTAAAAAATGTGTTTCTTGTTTATGTAATGTATTCACAGATTAATATGCATGTGAACATTAAATGGCATACTATGGAAACCTTGATCTCCTTTAGGCATGTTTTTTCCTGATGAGACTGTCAAAACTCGTATTAAACAGAGAGTGGACTGTAGCTTGTATAAAATGACTATTGGCTGCATCAATATCAATTTCATGCACCTTCTATACCTTTTAGCCGTAGCTGCCAGTCAGATTGAAAATGTCCCAAAAACGATCAAACCAGTTTTGATAACTAGCACGCATAAATTACCCCCAAATGAATGATGTAAACATTCCTGTATCTCTTGACCTGTGTCTTTGTGATTTTATGCATTGTACTACTATCACATGATTGGTTGATTGCTAAATATTATGACTATGCAATTTACATGTCCATGTTAAAAAATTAAACCCCCAAATTGCTAGCTAGCTGAATTGCCCGATATTATTGTCAGTATTAATGGTGTGCTTGCTCAACCTTCTCCAGTTTATTAAACGATGTTTTATTTGATACTTTGCAGATTTTCAATGCACAAAAAGTCCCCCACCTCCGTAATAATGCCCGCTTCTGCCCTTTTCTGTCTGAAAGAGAGCTCAAACTCAACTCAAACTCAAACTCTGGTTCATGCTTTTATTATGTCACATTTTGATTATTGTAATTCTCTCCTCTTTGGCCTCACAGCAAAATATTTACAAAAGCTACAACATATTCAGAATTCAGCAGCTCACTCAGACTAAACACTTTTCCCACTTTGCCCCATCCTTTCTAAGTCGTACTGGTTACCTGTCATGTCCTGCATAAAGTATAAAATTTTACTCCTCACTTTTACAGCTCTGCGTAACCTTGCTCCCCTTTACATCAATGAACTCCTGACTATTTGCTCTCCCCCTTGATATATAACTTACTTGTTGTCCCATCCACCAGACATTACACCTGGAGACAGGTCCTTTGGTGCCATGGCCTCCAAACTCTGGAACTCTCTCTACTTCAGTCTCTCTGTGACAGCTCCTCTTTTTCTATCTTTAAATCTGATTTAAAGACTTCTCTTTCACTAGTATTTCTCTTCTTTACTTCCTGGTTGTTGTGTTTTTCTTGGGTTTGTGGAAGGTGCTATAGAAATTTGACTTATTATTATTAGTTGGCTTTATTACATTTATAGTGTAAGCTAGAATGCAAACACTAAACTCCACATAGTAAGGCTAGTTAGTACTGTAACACATGCTAAACAAGTCAAAGTTTTCCAGTAAATGTACAATGCACTCCACCCTGGGATTGAACCCAGGAGCTTCTTATGGTGAGGCAACAGTGCAACCCACTGAGCCAACCCAAAGCTTACACTACTGAGACAAAAGTAGCATAAGATAACATGTTACAGTTAATAGTATGCAATAATATGCAAGTTAATTTTAGCATGTGTAAAACACTGGAGAAGAAACCCCTATACTGACTGCTACGGAGAACAAGGGAGAGGCTAAACTGTGGCTGGACGGACTCAGGATCAAAACAACAAACACTAACACAGCAAAGGGATAGCAGGAAATTGAGAGCGAGGAAACCAGGGAAACAAGAGACGCTAAATAGAGCAGGTAGTGGCAGACGGTAGGTTAACTGAACGAGTATGCGACCGGACGGGGCCGGGAGCGCCCAGAGAGAGACAGAGAGAGCGAGGGACGGGGAGATGGCGAGAGTGTTAGTGGGGACAGATAGATAGATCGTTAGTTCACCCAGATAGCAACGGTTAGTCACAGAAACAGAAACGTTAGTAAGCAGGACGCACAACACACACCCAGGTAGGCACGCACCGGTGGGGCGGGCTAGGGTGAGACCCAACTTAACCCCAGCCGACCAAGAACCAACTACCTGGACACACACAGTAACCAAAAACACGCCGAATGCACAGCGGGAGGGAACAGGGAAAAGGAGTGATAGCGCTACGGATATAGACAAACAACACTGAAGCAACAATATCAGACACAGACAATGCAAACACGCTCATATACATACACACACACTAGCCTTATGCTAAGGGAAAGGACGGGGGAGAGGGTGAGTGGACAACGGAGTGAAAAACCAAAACCTGTCGCTAAACACACTATCAAACAAACACGCACACACTCACCCTACGTAGAAATAACACTGAATAACTTCTAAAGGTAGAAAGCAGTCCAAAGGTCACGCTCAATATTTCAAGCCAATAGTTTAAATCACTGCTGTTGGTATATTGTGCATATAAAGGCAAGGCAGTGAGCAGTTATTTTATGTAGATATTACAATGTATTTTCATTGATGATCAATTTGACCAAATTCCTAGCATGTTTTGTTTTCTAAAAACAGTTAATCCAAAATACATATGTATATACATTTAGGTTATATTGAATTACTGTATACAGAACATATTTGCAGTCATTGAGTCATCTAGTACAGTTTAACTTATCCGCAATCCAGTTCTTATTTTTATTCTGCTGTACAAAGACTCATCATCTTGTTATACTTTATGTACTTTTCCCTTTTCACTGCTACCTCTGGCTCCTCTTTTAGTGTCTAAACTTCTGTATGGTTGTATTTATAGACAATTTTCTACAAATCAAGTAAAGCTGAACTAAAATGAACATTGATTTCACTGTGAAGACATTGTTCTCGAGAAAGAACAGATTGTTCCTTTATATTGTTTTATTAGTATGCCCTGTTGTTTAGAAGCTGAGATCTTTGGTTCTGCTGCTACAACAAATAAGAAAACAGGGCATCAGCCATTTGTTGTCATGTTAAGTTTCAAAGGAAATGGAGAGGTGTAGAGGACCCTGCCAGAATAAAGCTATGTGTATGTGAATATATGACTTAAAATGTGCAGAAAGCATAGCCATTTAAAGTAATATCAGTGGTTACAACTGGACAAAATTCTATTTAATCATAATGCTGTATAATATTATTGAGCTTTGATGGTTTATTAACACATTATAAAAAGAAAACAGGCAATTGTTAGTTATCCATGAATCTGAAAACCTTCTTTTCGAAAATGTCTTTTTTTTTCAGGTTATCTTTGTATTTTATCTTTTCTCAACTGACCAGAGATGTTTCTAATCTCTCTCTTCTTAGGATGGAATGGGTCACTTGCGCATCACAGAACGAGGGCTAAAACTAGAGGGTGACTCGGAGTTTCTCCAGCCTCTGTATGCCAAAGAAATCCAGTCCAGACCTGTGAGTACACACCACTGCACGAAGGCCACCAGTGTAAGAACCAGACCAGACTGTAATGATATAGCAAGTGTGAGGTGGGTGGAAGGCTTGATAATGAGTGAGACACAGTTCCTACCAGATCTGTCTACAAGTGAGAGATAGTTAAAATATGCAGCCTGGATAGCACTTTTAAATTAGAAACATCTGTATAATAGTAAAGAGGAAATGCAGATTCATAAGGCTCCTCACGCCCACAATAAACTGTTTAGTTTATGTTCACTGCCAAACATACCAAAACAGCCAAATGGTATATCAGATGGCAAGCAAGCAGTCAGTTCTCATAGTTGTTAACAGATTTAGGGTTGCCACCTGTCCCTTATAATACAGGATTTCCATGTTTTGAAACTTAAAATAGTGCATCTCTTATTGAATCAGTATGGATACAGTGTGTCCTGTAATGTCGCATACGTTGTTTCATACATATACAGTGAAACTTTGGTTCTGGACCACCTCAGAAATCGTCAAATTCAATTCTTGTCACATTTTGACCACAAAAAATTCTCACTGCTCTTATTGCTTAGTTGGTAGTGTCGCACTTGCGTAAACTTAAATGTATTGAGCCACGTGAGTCGTTTCAACCTAAATTCGATTCACAATGCCCATTTCATTTACAGTACACAGTGATTCAGGGATTTGTTCTCACAATAGCTCATTCCCAGTAAAAATCTATGTTGTGAATCATGTTTTTCTTTATTTTTAAATCTACAGTACTGTGTTCTTAGTGTACAGCCAAATGAAATGGAAATTTTGCCCTGAATCTTCCAGGAAAAAGGCCGCAGTTAGCATTAGCATTAGCCATTGCCATGTTAGTTTTAGAGCGGCCTGGGTCCTTTCTGTGTGGAGTCTGCATGTCCTCCCAGTGTCTGCGTACTCCGGTTTTCTCTGTTGGAGAGTGTTCAAATAGTGCATGTTAGGTTAATTGGTCTCTCTATAAAGTGGAGGGATTGTTTAGTTCAGTGTTAAGCCCAATAGTCATTTTTTTCTCTTCCAATAGGGTAGTCCACTTTTCCTGCAATCATCAAAAAATGTCTCTGTCAACATCCTCAATGGGAAGAACCAGCTGGTCTCGCAGCTAATTGCAGGTAAGCATTAAACTGGATAAGACAGGTCCTTTGACTACTTAGAAAAGACGAACATCTTTTTGGAGACTAATTAGTCATTAGACTAATTAGTCTAATGCTAGGGTTATGCTTTATACCTTGTCACCATAGACTGCATATTATGTAGGTTAGAGCTTTGGTATTACAACCCAAATCATAAAAGGTTGGGACAGTATGGAATATAAAATATAACAAATCCAGCATGTATTATGCAAGAAACATTGTTTTTTGTCTTTTGCACTTTAAATACTACTCCTGCTTTTTCTGATTTGGATTTTAAATGTACATGAATGAATGTTTTAGTATCAGGGTTAATAATAATAATGCATAGGTAGGGATTTATATCTGCTGTAATTAATATGCGTAAATTTGGTTTTCACCACTTTGTGGATGGTACACAGCTTGATATATCTGTATCTCCAAATGTCTGCATCTTTGAGGTCACTGTTCAACTACATAAGTGATATCAATATGTGGATGTCTAACAATATGGTGCAGTGTAAAAATAAAAAAATGTTGGTGGTTATTATCGTACATGAGGCACAAACAAAAGACATACAGGCTTATCAAGATTATATAAATCTAGAGGTCAAACAATGTGTCAAGAACATAAAAATTCATTTTTAATAATGAGCCCATTTTCAAAGTCACATTTTTAAAAAACACATTAGTACTGTAAAAGTGTGTACTATCACTGTCATAACATCCCAAACGTTTGGGACTTTCCAACCCCTCTTGATAAGTGAGAAACTAATGCATCCCTCTGTCACAATTGGACAATTACAAAGATTAATACCTAAAACCTTATTAAAAAGCTCAGAAATTCTACATTAAGCTCTATTAAATTCCCACAATTAAGTTGGAATGCTACTGCTAGCTAGTTTACTGCTAGAGATATTATGAGAAAGCAGTCACATAACATCAGAATATCATTTGCTCAATTGGTTAACTCACATTTAGAATTGATTTTAAGACTTTCTCATATGTTTTTGTAATGGAGTTGCTGTTTAAGGACAGCAGTCCATCATTCACTTGAAAGCTCACTTCCATACTGGTCATGTTCTTGTCTTAGTTGCTGTGTTTTTCTTTTTGCAAGTTACTCCTGTTTGTTTGTAGTGTATGTGTTCATCCTATTGTACATAGTACTGCTTTGTTTGTACCCCCAGTACCTGTATATTCTCTTTTACCCGTAATTAAATAAAATGGTTGAGTCTTTGTTTCGCCTGGCTGACCTTCCACATACCTGTACAAGTAATTTATATTTGTTTCCAATATTAATCTATATGGTTAATGCCTTTGGTTGTAAGTTCAAATCCAGGCTGCACCAAGCTGCACTTGAACAAGGCCCAGCTCAGTTGTAAGCCTCTAGATAGGAACTTTAATAAAATATGGTAAATGTTATTGCAGTTTACCAAATGTCTTCTTGGTTTAATATACAAATATAATACATTAAAAGTTATGTGAATCTTCAGCATATTAGGGTTTTGTTAAGACTACCTGTGTGAAAAATTACAATCTCGTTATGTATCTCCATAATCCTTGGTCTGCATAAAGTTTATTCGGATTCCTACTAAATAACAAAATGTGACTTATTTATTTTTTTAAAAATTGTTAATAATGTGAATGCCCCAATCATTCTACAGGATCCCAGGGAGTTCATGCAAAGGGGAAGATGCTTGAAGTGAAGTCAAGCACAGGCAAGCTGCTATTCTCAGCTGATGACCATGAGGTGGTGGTGGGAGCTGATAAATTACGAGTCCTGGGTGAGTAAACGAGTTTCAGATAGTTGGTTTCTTAATTTTTTTTGTGTAATTATTTAGTCATGGACACACTTCTGGCTTTTCTTCTAAAAAGTATTGTGTACTGTTACATGCTTCAGTCAGGATAAAGAGCAGCTTTGCAGAATAAGGGATGTGGTATTAAAACTGGCAAAATGCTGAAGTAAACCTTAAATGTACTATTCTGCAAAGGTTTGGTCACCCAATCAAATTACATGGTTTGTTGATTTTTTAAATGCAAACTTTTTCAAACTTGCAAATGTATATATTACTTTTTTGTAGATTTTACTGCAATTCTAAAACATACATTATATGGGCAATACATCAGTAAATCTTGCAGAAATCTTTTAAAAAAGAATTTTGCTACACTTGAAATTTAGGGGGCAGCACGGTGGTTCGGTGGGTAGCAATTCTGCCTCACAACAAGAAGGTCCCGGGTTTAAACTCATGGTGGATCAGCTTGGGTCATTTCTGTGTGGAGTCTGCATGGATAAAGCAGAAGATAATGGATGGATGGATGAAATTTAGCTCTGGGGACCCTTTGAGATGGTTCTACACCTTATGGTAGATTCAGTTGATTGGATATAAATTGGAGAAAACACACACCAGTCTATATAAGGTATCAAATATAATGCATATAAGAGCTAAAACCAAGACAGGATGAGCAATGAACTGCATGTAAAGCTCAGAGAGAGGAATGTGTGGAGGCACAGATTCTTCTGCGCTGAAAGTTACCAAGAGCACAGTGGTCTCCATAAATGTTAAATGGAAGACGTTTGAAGCAACATGGCTCCAAACTGGCTTTTTGTGTCTTTGTTTTGGTCACCATCTGGTCATTTGGCCACTGTCTGGCCATTTGGTGCTGTGCCACTGTGTTTTAAATTTAGGAGGACACTGGAGTTCCTGGAGTAAACCAAATCGTTCTGAGTTAAGAGTCGATTGCATTGACTACATGCATTAAATACAGTGTTGATGTTTTTTAATGGCATTACATATTTATGGATATTTACAGGCCATGTATTTTTATTTATGATTGCAAAAACCCCATAATGTTTTCACACAATGTACAGTCTACAGCCCATGGTGCACCCTGCTGTTCACCACAGTGGAGAATATCCCTGTTAAACCTTGAAACAAGTGAATCTATTCAGCCATGTGGATAATGCTGGAGCAGTTGGTGCTATGGGATTTTAAACATACTTTAGCAGTTCCCAGCTATCAGTAGCCTCTGGTTAAATGTTGCAGCTGTGCTCCTGAGCTATTAGCAAGCACAATATGTCCAAATGCAATTTTTCGAACCCTGCACTACACACAAGGTTCATTCATCATGCTGGAGGTCTTAAAGCATGAAAATCTGAGTGCACAAATGCCCCAGAACTCAGACTAAGAACCATGTCACATGCATCAAGCTCTGTCAGCACTCAGACCAGCTTTATAATACATACTGTAATACCCCAGTGGCTCTTATTCGTAAAAATGAAAACAAACAGACTTCAGACTCAGAAATAATCATCTGACACATGGATCTGTTATACAGCATCCAAACAAGCAGTAATTTGAGCATTGCTGATTACCCATCTTGTAGGAAGACAAGCCCTTTATTACTGTGCATATCATTACCCAGCTCACTCATATAAATTTCCTAAGCACTTTATTAGGAATACTATACTAATACTAGTAGGGTTTTCTTTTGGTCTCAAAGCAGCCTCAATTTTAGTGGCATGTATTTCATTATTTCATTCAAGTTTCCATAAAACAGATACCTTTTGAGATTCTGCTCCATGCTGACAGGATTGCATCATGCAATCTCTGCAGATCTTTCAGCAGCACTTTCACGCTGTGAATATGCAATTCTAGCACATGCCTAATATGTCCTATTGTATTGAGATCCATGACTGGGAAAGACACCCAGGAACACTGAACTTACTTCCATGTTCATGATATCCCTTTGAGCCGACTTTTGCATTGTGACATGCTGCATTATAATGCTGAAATATTTTGTGGGCATAAGTAGTTGCACTTGGTTTGCAATGTATTAGGGATGTGGTGGTAGGACCCAAGTATGCGTAATAGACAAAACCCCATAACGTATAATAATAATAATGGGGAAATAATATAGAAAAGCCAAAAGGGGACTAAGCGGAAAAAAACCAAATGGATGAAATGGTGCACCATTTGTGTTGCGTCCAGAGCACTGGGACCAACGCGCGAACTGATCGTGAGAGGGCGCCCGAAGGCGGGAGGGCAAGTGTGAGCTCAGACGAGCATGGAGAGCGGGCGCGAATGAATTGCGGAAGACGCTGAAGCGTCAAAAGGCTTAAATATACTTAAAAGTACTAAATACCTCAGGGGTTCCCCCGGTACACATCAGCACTAAAAAAAAAAAAAGGTCGTAAATTGGACACTAGATATAAACCGCCTCGCTGATAGCTCTGTAATGGCGACCGGCGAGGGCGGCCGAACGCTCCGGGGAGAAGGTAGGTACCCTAACACAATGTGGCATTATCACAATGATTTTAATTTACTTTTGCATTTATTTATGTCAAAACACCCAGCCGTGTAACTGGAAACAGTTGCATGCTGGTCCCAAGCCCGAATAAATGGGCAGGGGTGGAGAAGGCACTGGCTCCACTACTACTCCAACATCCTGCTGAAATACTTCATGGATCACATCATGTGTGGAGATCGATGATCCATCAAGTGACCGAGAGTCGGCTGTACAGTTAATTAAAAAATATATATATTTATGTATTTTTATCTGTGCAATACATTTAAAAAATCGTTTTATTAGATGTGCAATATATCTCTACATATTTTAAATATTTTTGTCTTTTCTTACATTTTTTCTTTTGCACTGATCAATTGTTGCGTACAATTCCTTTGTACCTCCAGTGTTATGGCAATAAAGTTCTCCCGAGCAGGATGTTTCTGTCCTCAGAACTGCTGAGCACTGAATGTATTTTCTTTATTTTACCATTCTATCATTTTTTATTGGACCACTCTACATAGAGTACCGCATTTACACATGCTATTAATCAAGTGTATTAAAACACGTGATAAGCTAATAGAAACTCAGCAGTCCAAATTACAAATAAATTGAATAGATTAGATTTATTACAAAACATTACTGCAGTTTCTATAACCTTATTGTTTAATATCTTTCATTGAGTAATGTTCTATAATCAATAATGTAATGTAGGGTATGAGCACACTGAAAATATTTTTTTGTCAAAGGAAATAAATATAATAAAAATATTTATAATTTAAAATACCATCTGTCCACTACAATGGACAATAATGCAACATGCAGACTCCACACAGAAAGGACCCAGGCCACTCTACCTAGGATCGAACCCAGGACCTTTTTGCCGCTAGGTGACAGTGCGACTCATTGAGCCACTGTGCCGCTTGACAGTTATGAGGAACCAGTCAAACCAGTCAGGTTGGTTCCTCTGGCAATGTTTTTTTGTAATGGAACTGCTGGTAGTCTGGAGTATATGTTTCGTTATAATTTCGTTAACTGTATTAATACCGCCATTACAAGTCTGAATTTTAACCTTTGCCAAGGGCACTGACACAACACCATAACATGATAGATCCTGGATTTTGGCCTCTGTTAATATCTGGGTATCCAGGTGGTCCTTTTCAAAAGTTCTGTCACAACTTTTTTGCAATATGCGACAAGCATGATGTATTTTAACAAATGAAAATTAAGTTAACCAGACAAGAGTCAGCTCAACACTTCAAATTAATGATGGGTTTAATACATTTTCTGTATGTGATCTTGCAGCTACAAGATTTTAGTCCTATAATCACATCAGTTAATTAAATGGCTAATTGATAAAAGTGCTGGGGCAGGATGTGATTGGTTGGATACAGCGAACTGGAGTTTGCAGTTTAAAATTCATAATGCTGCACACTGCATACAATTTTCTCTGTCTAATGGTGCCATCATCTAATCGGTGTTTTTAGAGTAGTGAGCCGCATGGGGTTTTTAGGGGTCGAAAGGGCTTATGTTAGCAAGTCAACACCCATACTGGTACCTTTTGCCTATGTACTCAGAAACAGCTGGTGATAGAAATCTTTGGAACAATCTGACCCTTGCATTGTTTTTAGTCTTAAAGTGCCTTTAGCGAATAAAATCGTGGGCCATATGAGATTTTATGGGCTTAGGCATAAACAAAGGCTTCGGCCAAGAAATACCTCCAGCTTTTATAATATCATAATAGTTTTTGTTTATGTGTTCCCCTAGTGATCACAGACACATTGACAGACAGCTATTCTGTATATGTTGCAATCTTCAATAAATATTTTCAGAGTCTTATAGTGCAAACAGAGCTTCTAAGGTGGTGGTATTTGTGGTTTATGGGTCAAGGAAACTTACACTAACAACTATCTGCAATCTCTGTATTACCTCCATGGATTTGTCAGTGTACCCCCTACTGGTAAAACCAGACAGCTAGCATTTTCTTCATTTTATAGCACCATGAGCCAATCCGTGTTTTAAGAGTTGTTTGTATGTGGCATTTGCTTCTACTGAGGCATACAGATCTTCTTCATTGCTTATAATATCTTTATGGTTTTTGACTATACACCTCCTAGTGATAACAGACACCTATATGAGCCTTGTATTTTCCTTATTAAATACTAACTAGAGTGTTGAACCACATGGGGGTTTATGGGGTTATGCCTAAACACCTTAACACTCATACTCCGTGGTTGTTACCTATGTGCCCCCTAGTGGTAACAGACACATAGACAGTAGTGGAAGCTGGTGGTTATAATAACATAATAACATATAAACTAAAGTTTAAGATGTCACATTCCTAATATGCAATTTACTTCTTGACATCTGGTAACGAGGTTCTGCTGCTTTGAGAAATTGACCAATCGTCATAAGAGATCTCATGAGTCAAGGTGGGACTATTCTAATTCTATTTTCAACAGATACACAGCGGCATCCTAAAAGATACGTAGCTCTAAATCTCATAATGGACTATTTCTAAACCTACATAGTTTCAGTTGTATCAGCATAGTATAGGTGTACAGGTAGACATTTTTGATTGGCTCAACTACCTGATATATGAGGCTTGGCTGGGAACTTGGCTGTCATGTGTGCAGCTGCTTACTCCTATATTGCAAAACACTATAGTATAATATATATTCAACAATTACCTCATAATTAACTGGTAAAAAAGTTCAATTTAGTCTGAGTTAGGATACGAGTGATCACCATTTACTTCTACTATTTGCCATTTATTTTAGTAGGATATAGTGGTTCAGATAGGGTATTAAAATACATGTCTCTAAAACAACAAGCTATTAAGCAGCACTGCTAATCCTATATGTGATGGCAAACAGCACACCAACCATTTGTTCCTTCTCTGCAGGTGCCTGTAAGTAACATTTGAACAATGTTAGGAATGGCCCCTTCATTGGAAGAGAGCTTGAACAGCAATCTGAAATGACCTTCATACTTGTTTCTTGTATTTTGCCTGAGAGAGGCATCAGGAAGTAAAAGCGTCCGGTTCCATTTGTTTAAAATCCCCCATGCTCTGAGTATTTTCATCTGCTGCTCCTTTTAATACATAAAAAGCCTTGACTTTTCGAGGTTGTTTCATGTCCCATTTTATCGTTCCACAGCATTACTCTCTGGAGCAGCACTCTACCTCTAAAGAGATTACATGGGTTTGGTGTATTTCTGTTCCGACCACTGACTACTTTCTATAAGCCACAGTTAATTACCTTGCATTCACTCCAGCTTACTATGGCCAGCAGTTACTCAGATGCTCAGCAATGGACTCATCTCAAGTACTCTTTAAGTACTGACCTTTTGAGAGTTTATGTGATGGCTATTTTCTTGGCTGTGGAAACCAACTGAACTGCAGCTTATAAGAGAAGATAAAAATAGATGCAAATACACTGGAAATCCATCTATGCAGTCAAGCCTAATTTATTTTTTACAATACAGCATTGTTTTAAAGCACAAACATCTAGGCCTATACCCTAAAACGAACATGCCTAGGGCAATAGATGAAAGGAAAAACCTCCCTAAATGTGACAAGGCCTGTATGAAATTTGGTTGAAATCACACAAATGGAATTATGCAGCTCTGAAAATTGAGACCACTGCAAAACTATTAGTATAGCTGGTTTTGCTATTTATAGTTACTGTATGTGTACTGTATGTGTTTGAGTGAAAGAAGTTTGTAAAATGTTTAAGAGGCTTTAATATAATTACTCAGTAGGCTATGCATAAGTTATTTATTTTAGTAAAGCACAATAAAATATCCCCTAATTTTTGTGAGCAGTGTAAATGCTAAGTGACACAAGTGAATGCAGGGACATGCTTGAATTTCTTAAAAATATGACTGTGTATATTTGGAAACCATAAGTAAATTTGTTAATCAATCATGAATATATTTGCAATGTAGATTTACAAAAGCATTTGCTTGGCTAAATGGGGTAAACATTTGATTACTATGTCTAAGACCGTTACAACATTATTGTGGATGTTGATTGAGTTGGCACAGGGGCAAATGTAATTAAATGGGAGGCTTGAGAATGTGTGCGAATAAATAATTAATCAGTCTGACAGATCTTCATGTATATATAATACCCTGCTTACATAAGTGTTCTGACTTTCACAGCGTTCTTGATAAGTCTTGGTCAAGTGAACGCAAAATGTATTGCTTTCTGATTGCTCAAAGTGACTATAGGACATTTCCTAGTGTTTCAGTTATTCAAGCAGAAATCTGACATCCATCAGACATATATCATCACCGTTGTTTCCTTGGCAAAGCTTTTATGCAATCACGCCAGCAGCATTTTAGCCACTGATGGGATGCTCCATTCCTTGAGCCCATAATTTATTTATTCCAGAACTTACTTTACAGGTATGGTCAGCAAGACTGAGCAAACTCAATATATACCTGTCCAAAAAATTCTCTTTATCGAGTCATTTTCTGGCTGATTTACGCACTGATTCTGAGGCAGGCTTTTCGCATATCTGTGCAGAGAATCACTTTGACTTTTATGCTGAGGAAATTGATCTTTTACCTGTTTTGCTTGGTTTGGTTTGTTTGCTTCATGTTGTTTACATAGTTTCTGCATGTTGTGCTTAGAACTGTCTGTATCTGGTGTTTTAATTGATCGTTAATACTCCACTCTGGTAGTTAAAGCTACCAGATGCTGAAATTTCTCAAGTGTATGGGCAGGTCACACTAAATACATGCCACTGCCTATAGAAGCTGCCCCAGCAGCATTTTTAATAGTGCATATACAGTACATTTACATTTACATTTCCAGCATTTTAGCAAACGCCCTTATCCAGAGCGACTTACAACTGATACAGTCTTACAATCCAAGCTATTGGGGGTTAAGGGCCTTGCTCAGGGACCCAACTGTGGCAGATGTGGGATTTGAACCCTGGACCTTCTGGTCCAGAGTCCAGTACCTTAACCACTAGGCCACCACAGTCCCACAACTTATCAGCAAAATGTACAGTAAATGTCCTGAATTTATTTATATATGGAATCTATTTATATATGGACGTTTTGTCATTGCAAAAAAAACAAAACAAAAAAAAAAAAACTATAAAAAAATGTAATAATAATAAAAAAAATATATATATATATATACATATAATAAAATGATGGCCTAAGACATTTGTGCAGTACTGTACATTTACAGCATTTAGCAGATGCCCTTTTGTAGAGCAAAGTAATACAGTACATTCTCACAAGGCACAATCTAAGGAAAAACTAAATCAACATCGGCCTGGCTAGAAACTAAACCTCAATCATCAAGGGAATAGTCCACCACTGCTCATTAAATAATATTTACCACTACAGGCTAAAATACAGAGTAAAATCAGATTATTAACCACACAAAGATAATGAGTAATTTGTACCGACTAAATAAATGACACTAAAAACTAGAAAACATAACAAAACTATAAAATACACATTATGTCTTTCTCGGACGCTACTGGGTAATACTCGCTAATACGATCCCAATGGCATGATCTGTGGATTCTGGGGTTAACCACCAACAAACCTTCTGTCTACACAGTTTTGCTTATTGTTGAAGCAAAAATTACATGTATGCTTTTAGGCATCAAAGTCCTGTTTGTTTAACACCAGGCCACACTTACATACTGTACATGTACCTCCTGCTAGTAGGAGCCAAATGAACTGATGTTAGCTGATAAGTTGCTGACATCTTCACTGTACCCTTGGTCATGACCACCTTATGCACAGCGTAATGATGCCTAGAATTACTTTCCCTGTCCACACAGCATGTTCCTCAATTCCCCCAGAGGGGTTATTGATGGTTTTCACAGAATGCACTACATAACACTGGTGATTTTATAGGTGCTTATAAATGTGATTCATGTTCTGTTTGAATTATTTGTAATTTGTAAACTGAACTACCTGTGAACAATCTATTGCTTTTAGCACAGTGATAAAGCTGAGAGAAAACTATATTTAGAATATAAATGCTTTTAAAAGGTATGTATAATATATACAAACACACACACAAACCTACAACTGGGGTGTATTTACATTCTGATTAGGTTATTGGTAAATACGGTCGAATCCGG
>JAVSBV010143397.1:0-16048 GCA_033117975.1 Parotocinclus spilosoma | reverse complement strand
ACGACACAAGGGAACAGAGCGCGTACGAAGTGTTATGAACTCAACTCCACAGGGCGAGGTTGACAAAAGTTCTAACACAAAATGTTCATACAAATTTGTTAACCAGTGTAATCGAAGCATGTATTTTCATAAGTGAATGCACCTTTATTATTCATGTTCAATTAATTAAACTTACATTATAAATCAATTAAAGTACAACAAAAACCCTGAAGTTAGTTATTTTGTTTCACAAGCATTTTAGAAATATTTATTAAGTCTTTGTGTTTATATTAATATTATAAAAATGTTTTAATATTAAGGTATTACACACAAAATACAAATCATGAAAGTGAAGCCGCATTTTGACATTGTTGCATTTTATGCGAGTGTAAATAAACCAGTCCATGAATGCATTTTGTAAAAATAGAACTTATGTACTAAAATAATGAATATAATTACTAATACAACTGAACAACTCCGGTGCTGGCTGAGTAGGGACACTGGTATGCATGTCAATCATTTACAGCCCCACTAAACTAAATAATCAGGGGAGAAGATCCTGTGTGCAGATGGGAGAAACTTCCAGAAGTTCAATCACTGCAGTACTCCATCAATCTGGGTTTTATGGCAGAGTGACCAGACAAACGCCTCTCCTTTTTAAAAGATGTTTTTTAATCCACATAAAGGACTGTAAGACAAAATATTCGCTGGTCTGATGAAACTCTTGGTGTAAATTCTAAGCATTCTGTCTGGAAGAAACCAGGCACTGCTCATCACCTGTCCAATACCATCCCTACAGTGAAGCATGGCAGCGGTACCATGCTGTGGGGGTGATTGTCAGTAGCTGGGAAACTGGTCAGGGTTGAGAAAAAGATGAACGGAACAAAGTAAAATGATATTCTCAATGAAGTCTTAATCCAGATCAGCCAAGACCTGAGACTGGGCCTTGCAACAAGACAATGACCCTAAGCACACAGTCAAAATAACACAAACTGGCTAAACATCATCTCTGTGATTGTCCTTTAGTGTCCAAGCCAGAGCCCTCATCAAATATTCCTCTAGAGTGCTGAAAATGGTCGTCCACCAACGGTCCCCATCCAACTTGATGGAGCTTGAGGGGATCTGCAGAAAAGAATGGCAGAAAATCCCCAAATCTAGGGGTGCAAACTTTGTGGTATCATACCTAAGAAGACTGTATGCTTCAACTAAGTACTGAGTAAAATCTAAAATTCACTTTGTCATTATGTGTTATAGAGTGCAGAATGATGAAATGATGAAGGATGAATAATGAACTTTTTTTTCTGTTTTAGCCAAAACGGCTAAATTCTTTTAGAATACATTGTATGTTTACTGGCCAGCCATAGCTGAATCTTCCTATATATCCTGTTAGAGGAATTTTCGTAATTTGCCTTACCTGATGCAAAGCCATTTTACAATCAGACAAATTTTGTGTTTTATCTATGTAAATTCTACAGTCTATATTTATTGAAATTTCCTGATGGCTCTAGTTAAGTCATATCTGGAAGGGTATTACATACGAAGCCTGTAGGTAGGTGCCTTTTTTAATCTTTACTGTGACTTCAAAATCCTAATGCTGGCGTTTACAGCGAGAAAGTTACACGAACGCATAATTGGAGAACTTTGGTAAACTAAGGCCAATTTTAAAACAGTTGCAGGGTTCTGACTGAAACGTGTCAAGAACTTACAGGAAATAATTGCTATGGTCAGACGTGGACTGACAGTCGGGTGTACAGGCAGATTTCTCGGTAGTCTGGCCTGTTAGCACAGGTTAGGTATTGTCACAATTTATCATGAACTAAAAAGTGCTTGTGCAATTTCATTAGTCTAGTTTGTTTTGGTTGTGTGTTGTAATCTAGTGCACTTAACTTTAACTAGCAGTTAAATATACAGATTTAATGAATCACTGTGCAGCCCAAATTCACAAATATAGATTTACCTATAATAAAAAGTGTGTGTGTGTGTGTGTGTGTGTGTGTGATTATTCTCACGCTTCCTCTCCACCCTGCCTGCAGCTTTTTCATTGATCCACTGGTTTGAATGCCGTCAATACACCCAGAGATGATTTTTAAAAATGAGGTAGCCGCTAAGGGAGCCCATGTTGTGCATGTAAGCTGGGTAGATGTCTGTATGGAAACAGACATTACAGAGCCTCTGATTGTCCACAGTCACAGGAACAGCGTTTGATTCTGGGACCCAGGCTGCAGAGTGAAGTCCGTTTTGATCACTGGAGAGTTCTGTCAGATGAAAGATGCATGGTGGGCAAGGGGATTTATGGATTGAGAAGAGGTGGTACAGTGTGAAAAATGGGTAGCAATTCACATCTTAATAACTGGCAAAATGGAGCGGTTGCATGTGGGTGTGCCAAAGGCCATAGTTTGAAGGAAGTAACTGAATTTGCAGGTGAATTGAAATATTCGGTTTATCAGTAGTGTAAGCTGCATAATTCCTGGACACTGACCACCAGCATGTGTAAATAAAAAATGTTTGTTTTCAGGTAACAGTTGCTTTTAGAAGTCAGTGAAGGACCTGTGTTAATTTCAAAAGGCAATTTTTCCTGGTAGCTAAGCAATTGTTATTCAAAAATATGATGACCATCCCTGTACATGCGATTTTTCCACTGCTGGTACACCCTTATGATGGAGCACTTTGATAATCCTGCAAATTCAGCTGCTTCCTTCACACTATGACCTTTCTATGATCTTTCTTTCCAATCACTCCTTTTTACAATTCGACCCATTTTCCTCACATCAAACGAAACATTGACTATGCTGTACCACCTCTTCTCAATCTATTTATCTGATCGTAGTTATTTAAAATTCAGTCATCCTCATGTGCCCATTAATCTGCAGGAGCTTGTAGTTATTACCACCTTAAATAAATAGGTGAATTTGATATCCATTCACACCTCCGTTGGATGGACTCTCTGGATGCCAAATTGTACATACAGCCATTTTGTCCATTTAGCTACTTCCTGTTTATGCAGCCAGCCCTCGTAAATCATTCTTTCTTTCTTTCTCTTTTTATTCTCTGGGCCGCACTCGCACGCATCTCATTTTCTGCCAAGTGACGACTGATCATGGAAAACAACACCATTAATATGGAAGACATGTTATAGCTTGTGAACTGTGAAAACCTTTGGACTATAGTGCAGTATTTAGAGCCTTACACTTACCGTCCCTGCTATAAGATTGCAGCTGTTGCTATTCTGCTATTTGTAATCTTTCTGAATAGCATGTACATCATAAGAGGTAGAAGGGCATATGTGACAATTATATAACAACCAGGGCTGTTTTGAAACCATATTGATCCATCATATGGATGGATTAGTAAGGGCAGACATGCTGAGTATAACAGAGCAGCATTTGAACCTTCTGCCAAACTGCGTTAATGAAAATGATACAGTGATGGTAAACAGCCTGAAAATGCAGTTTGGATTTTGTGCAGGCCGATTCATACCGCATGAGGATAATGACCAAAACATCTCAAAGTTTTTCCACAACTACGAGATGAACAAAGGAATTTAAGGAGGCCTGACTGTCATGGACTTTGCTCCACATTCAGCTGCAGGCACTTGAAGACAACGAGAACGAGTAATCAGGAACACCACAAGATGCTCTTTAAATATTATGAAAACACCTTTGAAAACACTGATCATTAGGTTTAGCACAAATGTTTGTGCAAAAGTTTTGTGCAGGTTCAGAATTTGCATTTTTAATTCTGAATTATAGTCGTCAGAAGTATGTTTGAAAGCACTTGCAGTAGTACATTGCACTGTGTGCACAAACTAAAGTCTGTAAAAAGAAAACGTTTGTGAGGTTTGGTTTTTGGTGGAATCCATGATTGGCTGTCACAGATATCTGACCTCAATCCTATGCAACACCTTTAGTATAAATTCATTGCCTGACCTTAGTAATGCTATTAAGAGTGAATGGAGGTAATAGTTCATTTTACAATAATGGAAAACCATTCGAGAAGAATGGCCAGTGTTATATCAGCATTTCCATATTAATGGCCATGGGTTTTGAGGGATAGCACATGGTCTCTGCATAACTTTGACGAGCCAGTGCTTGTGACAGTTTTAATCATAAAGCTTAGGAGTTACCAAAAGCTTGGGAGCGTATTTCTTTCCATTTGAAATACATCCACATAAAAGTCTACCTCATGACAACACGCATTTATTTGGTAAGGGTTTTGTGTATGAACTCAAAGCTGATTGTGCTTTGACTCCCTGCATCCTCAGCCACTAAATCTTACTGCTTGGTGTTGTATTTTTATTGACATTTTGCAGCACTGAAATATAAATTGTAGGTTACATCTGCATATAAAACCATTCCGAGCTGCCTGGTGCCTTCCTTGATTACTCCCTGTAATTTCTCTGCAGTCTGCTGAAAGATGTCTCATGCTCTTGTAGATCCTATTAAACCTTTTACAGCCCTAGTATTAGGGAAGCATAAATCAAAGTGAAAATGCAAATGAGTTCAGGACTGCTGCAGTAATGAGAAGCTTTGTAGCAACAGGACCACAGCACTTTTAAAGAATTCGAATGCATAACATTTACTCTCTTACTTTTTTCTCTTATAAATTAAGTAACTAAATACAGCAAAGGCATTTTTGCACAATGGATCATACAGTAGTGCTATCAAGTACCAGAAGTTCAGGACTGTGGTGGCCCAGTGGTTAAGATACTGAAGTAGATTAAGGTACTACCCAAGATTGAGGGTTCAATTTCCAGCAATCCCAGGCTGCCACTGATGAACGTTTAAACGTTAATTCATTATCTTCCGCTTAATCCACACGGGGTCGCAGGCCAGCTGGCAGAAACAACCCTAGATGGGGTGCCAATCCATCGTAGGGCATACACACACACACACACCCAGTCACACACTAATGGGCACTTATAATTAGTAACTCATAATTAGTAAGACTTGTATCAGTGAATCAGATGCTTCCACCATGCCAACTGATTATCTGCAAAGTTTCCCAGGAAAACCTTTTCATGCCATCAAACCACAAATGTCAGTAAATGGACTAGGCTAAACACTACTGCGATTTTTGAATGGAACCATGTTCTGTTGGAGCAATGAATGAGATTTTGGGTAACATACAGTTAAGGTGGGTTACAAAAAAGGTGATTACACTGAAAAGAATCTTATGCCATATCGTAATAATGGTGGTGGGTCTGCAATCTTGTGGGGCCCTTGGGTCTTCATGCCTTGACCCATACACAAACAATTGGTTATCACTGGATCTGCCTCTTTTCTATCTAAACTATCCTTCTAAAGTGAGTCGTGTTATAGTGAATAGTAAACACTGTCCATTGTAGTACGAACAGTCAAGAGCATGAAAGCACACCCACACCCACACACAGCTGTTCTATTATCATGGTGCTACAATATTTTGTGTTCTCGCTACTATTTAGATAATTTTTCTCCACTCGGAGGTAAGGTATAGCATAGGGAAATACAGGGAGTTTAATACATGTACTTAAAAGCAGAAAAAAGTTTTACAAGTATGAGTAATTTCATGTCCGTCCATTTGCTCTAATGTCAGCGCTCTTAATCATTTTGATAGGAAATAAAATCAGGTTTATATATGAACATCTCAATTCACGTCTGAATAGGTGTTGCTGAAATCGCCACAGATGCTGATAGTGACGTTAAATAAACCAAATTAGCAAACAAAACAAAAATGGTACGAGCAAACAACCTGAACACAGAAAACACAAAAAACAACTCGGTACCTTGTTTAGTAAGTGTTTCAGAGTTTATAAAAGATATAAAGATTTACTATTGGAATTACTATATTATACAGTATAGTACTGTACTAAATATTTTCATATTATGTTTAGTACAAAACACTATGTGCAAAGTATCTAAACTACAGTGTAACTATAGTTATTGTTCCTTATATTTATGAATATCATAATGCTAATTGCACTTACAATAAGTGATATACAGAACTAAGCTCAATTAAATAAACAGCTTTTCAGTGAACACAGTTCGTCTCTCCATCTACAAGTACTAGTTAAATCTCTATCATGCAAAACGAAAACCAAATATTAACAATACCCAGAAACAACCCCGGCTTCTCTGGGATGGACTGATGCAAAGTGGAAAATTGTCCTGTGGTCTGATGAGTCCACATTTTGTGGTGAGTCCACAAATTGTTTTTAAAAATAATGGACATCGTGTCCTCTGGGCCAATGAGCAAAAAGACTGTCTTGATTGTTATCAGTGCAAAGTTCAAAAGCCAGCATGGGGGTGTCTTAGTGCCCATAGCATGGGTAACTTGCACATCTGTGAAGTGTAATGTGGCGCATTATAAAGCGAAAAATACAGCAACGGAGACCCCGGACTGTTGAGCAACTGAAGTTGTACATCAAGCAAGAATAAGAAAGAATTCGACCTACAACGCTTCAGCAATTAGTGTCCTCAGTTCCCAAACACTTACTGAGTGGTGGTAAAAGGAAAGGTGATGTAACACAGTGGTAAACATGCCCCCGTCCCAACTTCTGTGGAATATATTGCAGGCCTCAAATTCAAAATGAGTGAATATTTGCAAAAAACAATAAAGTTTATCTGTTTGAACATTAAATAGCTTGCCTTTGTAGTCTATTCAGTTAAATATGGATTGAAATGGATTTGCAAATAATCGTATTCTGTTTCACACAATGTCCCAATTTAATTGGAATTGGGTTTGTTATACAATGAACTAAATGTAATCAGAACAGATTTTAGCAGTGTATTAGGCATTAAAACATCAAATTGGCTTAGTTTCATGCTAATAGGTCTTACTCCGTTCTCCTATCAGTGCAAGTTAATGTATTATGCACTACTGTTTGTGATAAACGGCATACAGATCAGATACAGTAGATGGAGATTAGGTGAGTATTCCCAGAATGGAAAAGTGCGTGCAGACTCTGAATTAGCAGTTTGAGCTTTGGAAGCATTTGCCAACAAACAGTGAGATCTGTTATCAAAGCAGTATCCATGTGATGTGGATCTGTTCAGGAAATAAGCCGTGAAACCCATTAACCTTGTACTTATTGCTTATGTCTGGCTCAGTTTTTAACTCCTGATGAAACATGCAAGAAACCAGGGGTCAGATTTATGAGCTCTGTTAGCTGGAACGTCAGTGAATGCCTCCATGATTAATCCATGTATTTCACTCTTTTTAAACAAAGCAATTTACCAGAAATGTGTGCACTCCTAGCTAGCAGTAGTCCCCTTATAGGGAAGATTCAGTGTTGGATATCTAAACATTCGGATCATTCAGTTTGTAAAATTTATGAGAAATCTACTGACCAAAATCCAAACGTGGATTTGTTTTGTCATGTTTAGCTTGTATCAGGAGGCATTACGTGTCTCTGTCGCTAAATAAAACACAGCACACTTTGAACATGATCCCAATGCTGTTATTCAGGAAATGTCTCTTTTGACATAGAAGCGTGTCTCACTGCCTTTACCCATGCCAAACACTTTCATTTTGCTGTCAACTTAGCATGGGCTGATTAAACAAGACCCATAACAAACCATTTAGGAACGTCTCTGTCTTTCATGTGGCAATCTGTAAAATGTTTATCTTGTCAATGGGAACAGCAAACTGTTTTTGTCAGAGGCAAAAAAACAGAGGCACCATAAATGCTTAAATTTGAAGATGTGTATTACATTTGCTGTAAAATGGCACAGAGATATAAAAAATAATAAGCCCTTCAGGAATGGACTAACCTTTAAAGGAAAAAAACACTCATTTTATGGTCACAAAGTATTCTGTGCTTAAGGCTAGACAGTCCATCACTCCTCTAACCCATGGGCAGGAATTTGGAGTACTTTACCTTTCATAAGGAGCTGCATTTGATGTAAGCTCTTGTCGTGTTACTGTGCAGACCGAGGTGACGTGACTGGAATACTGGTGCGGGCGTTACTGTTTTGCCCTGTCGGCCAATCACAGACAGCTTGAGGGTTGGTTTACGGCTCGGCTGCTGTGTGAACAGCATAGTAAATAACCATCCATTGACAGGAAAGGGTATGTATGAATACCGAGAGTCAATCACGTGGAATTTGGAGCCTCTGCATTCTCTGAATAAAGTGTGCTGTGATGTTAGAGATAAATATGCTGCAGCAGATCATTTTGACATCACTGTTTGTGCCTGTTTGATTTCTAAAATATCATAGAAAAGGGCAGCAAGAGCATGAATTGGTTTTCAAGGAAGCTCTCCAGCAGAATATAAATGCTTAGCTGAGACAGAAATAGAGCAGATTGGGATGATCAGCTGCCAAAGGAAATGTCTGGTTTTGGTGGGATCATATATGGTCTTAGAACACTGAGACAGCTTTTTAATTTAGCCTTACTTACCTGACCCATCTTGACTTTGTCTAAGGGCAGCCAAAATGACATCAAATAAGATAATGATTACAAGAGAGGACGTTAAGACGAGAAGACCTTTCAGATTAAAGACTTCTGACTTCACAAAAACTATCCTCAAAAAATGTCAAGAGTTTTAGAATGAGGTCATTCTATGAAAACCATTTTACTGATTCTAATGGATAGGCTCAATTCAATCTGCATATAAAAGCCCTTGCCTTTGAAATGGCTCTTTTGGGTAGTGTACTTCTTGGTAAGAAATTGTTGACTACTAGACATGCCAAAACAATGCACTTGAATACATGTTGTCCAGTTGAACAACTTCGAGGGGACACATTATTAGACAGAAAGAAGCAGGTTGGTAATTTTGACAAGTTGTCTGCCATATAGCAGTTAGAAGGTGTTGGGAGCAGTGGTTTTGTGAGAGCACATACACACACACACACACACACACACACAAACACACGTGCCAAACAGGCTCTGGACTGCCCAGAGAGATAGCCAGTAGAGAGGATAGTTTGATCCACCAACAAATGAGCAACATGTTCAAGACATCTTTTGTTGCCAGGGCTTCTAAATGGCATTTTTCAGCAGAATAATTGCAACACTTCCTTGACCTGCCCAGTTTCCAGATTTATTGCCAATTGAGCATTTACATGACCAGTTGAGATGCCAGCTTAGGCAGCCTATGAGTGGGCAGGATCTATGTACCCAGTTGTAACATCTTTGGGCAAATGTGCCACAGGACACCATAGAGAACCTGTTAATCTCCAATGCTCAACCGCTTTTGTTCACCTTTTAGTCTAGACGCCGCCAAAGTGGGTAACTAGACCCTCCAGTCAGTTGTACTGTGTTCCCCATAAATGTATCGTTTAATTTGTAATATTGTAATCACTTACAAATATCATCATTACAGTCATACATATACATTTCATTTGATTCATTCAACAACTCCTTCTTGGCGAGTTTGTGCCTATTTCCTGGAACGGACTCCAACTATGTGGACTATGCACGTTCTCCCCGACTCTGCGTGGGTTTCCTCCAGGTGCTCTGGTTTCCTCCCACATTCCAAAGACATGTGTTAGGTTTCTTAAGTGTAGCAGTGTGAGTGCATGAATGAAAGTGTGTGATAGTGCACGTGCCCTGTGATTGTCTAACGTTGATTCTCGCCTTGAGCCCCGTACTGCCATTAGGCCTTGGTTCTGAATTGGTTTATGCTGGTCTGAAAATTAATTTCAATATGCGTTTCAGTGCGTGTTACATGTTAACATGTTAAGCAATAATACAGCTGAGTTACGTTCTTGAAACAAAACTCCCAAAAAGGACACTCTGGCTTCCTATATTCCTGTCCAACAAAACAAGGGAAAATGGATGCAGAAGAAGAAGCAAACCTACAAAAACAATTTAGATGTACATTTACAGCATTTAGCAGACGCCCTTATCCAGAGCGACCTACAACTGATATATTCTTATATTCTCTAATTTATATTATATAAATAGATTATATTTTTCTTCAATTCAAACAATTGTGTGTTAATTGTCTTGCTTAAGGACCCAACTGTGGCACCTTGGCAGAGGTGGGATTTGAACCCAGGACCTTCAGGTCCAGAGTCCAGTGCCTTAACCGCCAGGCCACCACAGTCCATAGAAGTCTTCCCCCTATGTGCAGTTATTTTGTCCAACACTCTAAATAATCACAACCTGCAAATGAGTAGGTGTGTCAAATATCATGAGACCTATGCAAATTGTTCACATAAATAAGGTGCTATACTGGAGTTCATTTACAAAAAAAATGCTGAGTAATACTGCTATTAAACTTACTCATGAATATCGTTACTGCCTCCATGTCTGGATCCGTAATGGACACGTAATTTGGCAGTAGTGACCATTAGAACGTGACTCCTAGCGCACACGACTTCCAAGTTGCTGCATCCTTCCCTTGAGAACAAGTTTAGAGGACAATAGTGAGACTGCGAGACCTAAATTTAGACATCTGCATGTGACAAAGGATGGCTTTGGAGGAAGTTGTACCCTTTTTATGTACATATGTATGTATATCCGATTCTGTTTTTGCAACGTGAGAATTTCCAGAAAGGAAAACTGAGAAGGTGGCTTTAAATAAAGTGTCCTTGTTTAGGCCAAGCTATGACAACAGTAAGAAGAATAAATGCTCAGGATAGTTCTTGGTCAAACACATTTTAGCTTTACTTTAAATAGAAGACATTTATAGGTAGTTCTGACACATTTAATGCCTTGTTAAAAAGGTAAATGCTCTATTAAGTGTAAAATAGTGGGACTCTGCTGTAAATGTCCATACTAATCACTATACACAGGTTATCCACATATATACACATGGCTTTATGCTCTGATCATTATAATTAGGCTATATTTCATTTTGAAATTTCCATTTAGACAGATCCCCTAAATGTTGTAAGCAGTCTAGCTAAGCAATACAGTTATCATAGTTTGTGCTATACAGTTGTTTATAATTTATGTAGTGACCAGTAAAGAAATAAAAAAAACATGCATCCCAATATCATTAGGATATAAATAATTCAGTGAATCGCTTCAGGCTTGGAAACTGTTCAGTAAACCTTTCAATCTTCTGCTATGTGCATGTGTGTAAACCTCCCGGAAACAATTATTATGCAGGTCACGGTAATGTTTCTCCTACTGGGAGTGTGGAACATTAGACAGGTTGGTTACCTGTGTAGTAGACATGTGTGTCCAATCTGAACTATGCTGATTAAATTTCGAAATCAAAATGTTTTTACCTGTATCTACAGTGATGTTGGTGAAGCATAAATATGACCTAAAACATACAACGGTTAAACAAATGACTTAATTATACTTTAAATTTTTGGAGGAAATGGATCCAATATTACTTATTTGAGAGTGACAAAAATTTGAATCTGTAAGATGAATCAGGTATAAGTATGTGACCTGTTGTAATGAAAGAACATTAAATGTCAACGTCTATTGAGGTCTGAACAGTACTGAACAGTAATGGTGTACATGGCAGGGCTGTAAAGCCACTCTCTGCTCTCTGAACAGAACATTGTTGCCCTTGTACAGTTTGCTAGATCTCATGGTCAAACAAAAAGACGATTGGAAAATGTTTTGTGGGTTTATAGAACCTTGAGAAGCATAATGTTTGCGATAGAAAAGCATTCAAAAATTTATAACTCTCTCATCTGTGAAATATGATGGTGCGAGTGTTATGGTTTGGGCCTGTTTTGCCGCATTTGGGCCAGGACGGCTTTTAGTCACTCAAGGAACAATACATTCTGAATTACAAAAGCAAATTCTACAGAAAAAATGTTGGGATATTTGTACAGGATATAAGTCACTCTACCAAGTAATGGATAAAGAGGAATAAAGTAAAAAAAGTAAAGCTTTGGAATAACCAAGTAAACCTGAGCTTAATATAATAAAAGGGGAGCAGTTTGTGTGGGGAAAGCCAGCAACATGCCAGAGTTGAAGCAGTTCTGTGGCCTTAAAGTCCTCTAAGAGAATGTGCAAGACGGATCAACAGTCACTGGAAATTTTTACTTACAATTAATGCTGAACAAGACACAGAAACTAAAGGATTGCATACCTTTGCTACTCAAAGATATAATAATATTGGATAATTTCACACAATAATTAAATAAGTATTATATTTTTCCCATGTCTCATTTGTAATTGGGTTCTCTTTATTATAGCTTTAGGACTGTGCATTATGTTTTAGGTCATATTTATGCAAAAATAGAGAAAATTCAGAAGAGATTCACATTCAACATCTGAGGTTTCATTTCATAATCTAGTTAAAGTATTGTACTGTATACATTGTTTTCTCCAAATATTTGGCATTCAAACACATATTCACTCGAACAATTCGGATTTCAAACATGGGCACCCTTAATATAGTATAGTATGGTATAGTAGTATAATACAGTATATCAGTCTACGGGTGTGATTTCAGACCCCCCCCCCCTCAATCTTGGCGCCCCTGTCCCAGTGATAAAACATGCTTAAACAGTGCATGCCTCATTGGCTATAAAGTTTCACTTCATATTCATTTATTTCACATATGTCGCTTATATAACTTTGTGTTTATTGATTTTTGGTATTGCATTATATTTATTTGCCTTATTCTTTATGCCTATAATTATATGAACACAGACATAAAAATCAGTCATTCCATTACATCTTACAGGGAACTTTGATTCTGACATTACGACCCACTAGAAGTTTGAATGCAGTTCTTATTTGCATACAGTCATAGCACAACATTTTATTCCTAAGTGTACTTCTTAACATTATGGACTGTATTACATATTAGTTGTCACTGAAGGAAAAGGACAGCTTTGTCATCGAGCTTATTACAGATGAGGAATAAATGAACTTGGACGTTAGACAAAAACACTTTCATTGTCTTACCTCTTTTTTATGGCTTTATTTTAATTCAATCTTATGAACCTACCATGAAGTACTGTGGTGGCCTTGTGGTTAAGGTACTGGACTAAAGACCAGAAGGTCCAGGGTTCAAATTCCACCTCTGCCACAGCAAGGCCCTTAACACACAATTGCTTGGATTGTAAGACTGTACTGTAATTGTAACTGAATTGTAAGTTGCTCTGGATAAGAGCATCTGATAAATAACATAAGTGAACATAAATTTAAAAGTAAAGAGGGACAAATGTATCAAAAGTGGACAATACACAAAAATGCAACAACTAAATGCAAGCACAAGTCCCAAAATTTGATTAATAAGGATGCAAATCACAAGCAGATTAAATATTCTGCATAAGACATTTTAAATGAATAAACAGATCAAAACAATTGTTCCTAATACAACATAATTTCGATGGAGGCAATACTCTTCATATCTCAACTTCAGTACATCCATAGCAGGGTGAGGTTTCCTGCTCAGGGTGTCATTTTTTTCCTTACCCTTATCAAACAAGTGTAATTAGCGCTTGCGAAGTTGGTTCACACCCTCACACAAATTCTGCAGGCAAGAACTGGATGTGCAGCCACCCAAAGAGAAAGCTGATCTGAGATCAGTCAACAGAATCAGTTTACACAAATTGGAAGTGCTAGATGTGCTGTTCCAGAATGTCCCAGTGTTGATGGATGGCAGTTTGCTCCACAGGGACCAGCTGTGGGTGTTGGCAGCTTTTCACATCATTGTTCTCTATGTTGCGGTTTCTCCTGTAGGAAGCCCCCGTCGTGCTTTTCCCAGCGCTCTCTTTCAGGATACGAACCCCACAACCTCATCCTCCTCTCACCCACCTCCTATATCCATTCCATGACCCCTCCCCACCTTACACAGGACTTCCTATGTAACAGTCAAAACTTGGGTAATGCGCAGTGTTATTCTGCTTACTCTTGCAAATTGCAAGACATTTGCAGACACACCTTTAGTCAGAATGGTATCGTTTGTTAGCAGTGCTGTTTTGTTTCCATATACAACCAAGGAGTCATTGTAGTTACGGCTTGACAAGTTAACAAGCTACTCCTTTATTTTTATTGCTTGTTATCAGGCTGTTAAATATGACTAAGGTTTGACTGGACAATTACATAAAGTATATCATGGTGCCCCAAAGGAAAGGAGTGAATCAGTCAGTCAGTCTGTTTACTCTTAAACAAACATCAGTATGGAAAATCACTGGCACTTCTTTAGTTCAGTGTGTTTGTGCACCACCACAAAATCGGATATTCTGCACCATTTTTAGTGCAGGTGTTAATGAGTTTATGACTTGTTAGAATAGTGATTAAACAAATGCTTGCCTCACAACAAGAAGGTCCTGGGTTCAATCCCAGGTTGTAGCGGCTTGGGTCCTTTCTGTGTAGAGTCTGCATGTCCTTCCCGTGTCCGTGTGGGTTTACTCCAGGTACTCCGGTTTCCCGTCCACAGTCCAAAGACATGCATGTTAGGTTAATTGGATACTTAGATGATCCATCAAGTGACCGAGAGTTGGCTGCGACTGTACGGTTAATCCCATCCTGATCCTAGTAAACTGCACGTTTGGATTTTCCAGACTGGTGAGGAAAAAGAAAAAAACAAAAAAAGAGATTGAATTTAGTGTAATCGACGAGAATGGCAAAGCAGGAAAAAAAATGTACAAACTGGGAATTTCTGACAACATACAGGATGCAAGTATTGGCAGGGCATAAATTGAAATTTCGTGCTCCTTGACAAGATAATTCCCAAGACAATTTTTATTCCTTTTAGAAAGATAGCCTTTTTAATTATCCTGTCCTACCTCTTTATTGTTGACACCTTGAGGTGTCATTTGAGGTGTCATTTTGATTTCATTTTGATCATTGATTTCTTTTGGGTTCATTGGGTTTGCTTTTTTCTCCGAGATTGTGTTCCAGTACCAGTTCTAGCCCACAGCCAAAGATGTTCTTCTGTTCCAGTCCCACACTAAGATGTTTCACTGCTTCTGTTCCACCCAAGATATTCTTCCATCTCTTTTCACTTCACTGTTACCCAGACCACAAAGGGTAGCACCTCTGGTTGACTAAGCATGCCATTTATTTTTTCATAAGCTTCTGTTTGTACCTATTACTATACACTTACTAATTAGTTAATGGCGTTTAATTTCTACATATAACATATATGCAGATAAAGGACGTTGGGTCTTGGTCCCCCAAGGTAATTTTTAGGGACTTTTTTGCCACTGTCACCCTAGGCTTGCTCAATTAGGGATTGTTCTTAAAAGATAGACTATAATATATAATTGAAAAGATACTTTAAGACAATGTTCCATTCTAAAAAAAATAATCTGACTTTGACTAATAGTAAGTGAAGGGCTCTTGTTAGTCTCTTAAAGCCCATTCCAGTCAGGACATTATGACTTCTCTCTAAGTACAGGGCAATTTATGACGTCCACAAACAGGGAACAAGAGAGTGGAGAACCAGGATGTTCAGAGATAAGACAGGAAAATGGTACAAGCTGGAAATTGCTGCATGCCACGAGATTTTTTTGTTGAGGTTCCGCACTCCTACAGTCACAATAGATTAACATTACCTGTCGGTGCACATGTAGGTATACACATGTGGGATTTCCACCACTCCATCTGATTATAATATTCTTAAAATATTAATTATGATCTGATTAATAATGTCTCCAATCATCTGCAAGAAAAGAAGACTGTCCAAACTTGGATGGACTATACTGTTGATGTGCTTTCAGAAGTTACCATATTTATCTTTACACTGATATCACAGGCAAGGTCTGGTAATTTTAGGAAGATACAACAGGCCCATTCCAGCATTTGCAATCACACTATTATTATCCCAGAAATGTAAACACCTGAAACTCTTCTGAAAAGTCATTTAGTACATGTGTGTAGTGTTATTAATCTTTATTGGTATGTGTTCATTTGTTTGAACACTCTTTAGTTACATTTTTGCACATATTTTTGCTGCTGGTCATACTACATCAAGACAGTGAAAGCATGTCTTTTAATCTATGTACAGGATCTATCCGTTTTGCGATGGTGTATTTTACAATTTTCCACCTTTAATATTGGCATCCAATTCAAGTCAATTCAAATTTATTTATATAGCGCTTTTTACAATGGAACATTGTCTCAAAGCAGCTTTACAATCTTATACTATCATAAAAGGCCAATCCCAAATTGAGCAAGCCTAGGGCGACAGTGGAAAGGAAAAACTCCCTGAAAGTAG
>JAVSBV010143386.1:0-16049 GCA_033117975.1 Parotocinclus spilosoma | reverse complement strand
CTCCCCCTCTCTCACTCTCTCCCCCTCTCTCACTCACTCCCCCTCACTCACTCACTCCCCCTCTCTCCCTCTCACTCCCTCCCTCTCTCCCACTCCCTCCCTCTCTCCCACTCCCTCCCTCTCTCCCACTCCCTCTCTCTCTCCCACTCCCTCTCTCTCTCCCACTCCCTCTCTCTTTCTCATATAATTGTTTAAGGCTATGTTCAGACTGTAGGTAAACAATTCTGAATCGTGCCACTTTTCCCTGTAGTGTGAACACACCCTATAACTCTACCTAACATTGTCCGTCTCTACTGCTTCTTTACGTTTTAACTCAAGTTGCTCCCCTACCTCGGAGGTGTGGAACAGCAGGTGCCGGTCTGTGGCGGTGATGGTGAAGGTGTTGCTGTCGGATATGCCGTACGAGCAGATCTGAGCGATGGGTAGCGACTCCAGTGCCTCTGCCTCACCTGGCCGATACAGTGATACACAGGAAGCAGCTACGCCCAGCCAGAGACGCTGAGAGAAGTTCCCATTCGAACTCTGACACAGGAAGGAGGTACCATGAGGCATTTATCATCTCGTTCATTTTAATCAGCTAATCATAAACTGATCTGCTACATGACTCACCATGTAGAAGTCCACTTCGTATAGTGTGCAGCCAAAGCCTGGCCACTGACGGACGATAGCAAGGTAGGCAGCCATGCTGTCTGCGCGACCGTACCCGGTCAGGGACTTCCAGCGTTCCATGATGCTGGTCCACAATGTGGCGGCTTCGTCCCGCAACCGCGAGCGCTGCCTCTGCTCTAGCCCGTCGCGCCGTTTCTGACCCCACAGCGCCCCCAGCAGGCCCGTAGGGAATGCCGGGCACCCAGGCACCTCGGCTGGCAGGAGCAGCGCACGGCTCTCCAGCGTCCGAGCCGGATACAGTTGTTCGAGTGCCGGGTAAGGTGCCAACGAGCCATAATCTCCCAGCAGCGCCTGGAGCCTGAGAGCAGCCAGTGTCAGCAGGTCCTCCTCGCATACTGGCAACTGGCCACGCACCACCATCTCATGACACTGAGACAGAGAAACAGGAAGAGAGAGTTTACAGAGTTATATTGACCGCTCAAGTTGTACTCTGACCATGCTTGTGTGAACTGGACTGATAAACAAGTCATGCTCTGGGCCAGGTGACAGCGAGAGAAATCAAACACAAGATAGACGGTGGTCACAATGACACGGGTTCTGTGTTTATCGCTGTTACGCACTCCCCTTCTATTTGATAAAGTTTTGTAACTCTGATGTGGAAGTGTGTTTGTGTGTGAGTAAGAGCTGCAGACTGCATTCGTGTGGATGTCATATTTTTATTGAAGTCTGACATGAAAATAAAATAAGAAAATCCATAATTTTTCCCCTTTTTCCTCTGATCTCAGGTCATCAGTTTTCCCACATCTCCCCATCTTCAAATCTCTATTCCTTTGATTTACATGGTCTCTCCTCCTCTCCTTACAACAATTAAATATTCTAACGTTGTATTCTACAAATATTCTACACCACCAAAAGCAGTCTGGACTGCTGACACAAGGCAGGTAGGGTCCATGGATTCACACCAAGACCAGTTTGTGGTTTTTTCATAGCATTCAGCTGTCTAGTTTTGGTAAACATGTGCCCATTGCTGCCTTAGCTTTCATTTGCCTTCTGTTGTCGTAGTCTATCCACCTCAAGGTTTGATGTGCTTTTTAATCACAATTGTAGTGCAGGATTATACGGGTTAAAATTGCGTTGTACCTCCTCAGTCGCATATGGCTCACAGGCTTATAGTCTGGACTTCTCTGTCAAAGCACTTGTCTGTGGGGTTGTTCTTTCTGTTTTTTACCCAAACATCTGTTGTTTATATGCCTACCAGTGTACAAGTTTAAATGAAAATGTGGTTACCCTCAACAAGGCACCTGTGTCACTACGTCTGGACCAATTGCCTTACTTTTACATCGGGACCAATCACTCAGGTTCACTCAGGGTTCCTATGTACTGAAAAAAGACCCTGTCTTGAAGTAATATCTGAGGTCCGAGTATATGCGTCCTAAGAACTACATTCATTTCAGTTCTTGTGAATATGAATGGTGTACTAAAAGGTGTTAGAATGTTGCACCACCTGAGCCCCCTATAGAGCATGTTTGGTCCGTATACTGAGAGTCTCTCTCTCATATCCACTGACCTGTTCATACAGGAAGAGGTACTCGATGCTGTCTGTGCTGATGCTGTCTGTATCCAAAAGGCAGTACAGTTTAAAGCTCAGTCTCCACTGACACTCTGGATCTTGCTCTTTCGCCGACAGACTGAAGGTCAGACAGATAGATAGAAACAAAAAAAGGTAAATCATATGTAAAGGGATAACAACTTACACTTGTTGAGCTCTTTAAAAGTGCTCGTAATGTGTTAGTGTGAGTTGTGATGGGATGGGTGGATTAGACACAGCAGTGCTGCTGGAGTTTTTAGACCCTGCGTTCACTTAAGCGCACTCGATTTGACACATCTACCTTACTGGTCAACCTTGTAGATGTAAAAACAGCAGCTGTCTTTTGTTCCTGATCGGGTCATCCTTTAGTCCTTTATCAATTCTGGGAGGATGCTGGTGGCTGAACATTTTTGGTTGTTGGACAATTTTCAGTCCAGCAGTGACACCAGGTTGTTTATAAACTCCAGCAGAACTGCTGTCTTATCTGCTAATTCCAGCATACCACACACTAACCACATCAGTAGCAGTACAGTGCTGAGAATGATCCACCACCCAAATAGTACCTGATCTGTGCTGGTCCTGTGGGGGTCCTGACCATTAAACAACAGCGTAAACGGGACAAACAAAAAATGAAGAGAAAAGGTCTAGAACTACAGTCTGTAATTGCAGAACTACAAATTGTATCTATGGTAAATGGAATAAATAAAATTGACAATGAGTGTGGAAACAAGGATGTGTAACTAAAAATATATATACACAGGAAACAACATGCCTGCTTGTAAAAACCTCACCAACATTGCCTAAAGACTATAAAACATGCGTACACACACAACTGCACACTGATGCAATGTTCTTCTTAGCAGTGTTTCTTAGTGTAGTGTGTGGTGTTTGAGAGCATGGGAGAGTCTGCAAGTGTCCCTGACCTTCCAATTCTGGGAATGGCTGGTACAAAATGCCTTGCAAAACACACAGACCCGTGCTGACACAAACACACGCTTCCGAGAATAAAACAAATGCCTTTTATTCTAGCAGCCTTCTTTATCTAGCTCAATTTGGCATCCACATCTGTCCAAGCCAAAGACATTGACCTCAACCCTGAAGTTCCAACGACAAGCTAACCGCACACAAACGGGTGACTCATTTACAGCAATGGCTGTGTGTGTGCGTGTGTGTGTGTGTGTGTGTGTGTGTGTACTCCTACAGTGCAGTATATTTTAGATTTGCTGTCTGATATACCACTGTCTCTTATTCAGGAACTGATCCTAATACACTGCTCACAAAATGGAAATATCCCCCATTTTTTGTTCAGCAAATGCATGACCTGTGTGTCCACACACAAGCTCTCCACACAACATTCATTTCATTCATGAAGGACTCCTGATCCACACTGCATGGTTGTTGAGGTGTGGTCAAAATCGGACTTGTCATATTTTGGAAAAACTCTAGTAAACCTCCACTAAGTGCAAATGGCTGTGCAAATGTCAGTTTACAATGGTCAAGAGTACGATGTGTTGCTTCCGTTTACCTAATGATGTCGAATCATCTACAATAAAGGCAGATCCAGATTATTGCAATGCTCAGTAAAGATGGGATGGAACTGTTAATATTAACACGATCATGTAAGGTAGCGGTACCTATGGGCTGTGTGTGAAACAGTCCTGTAATCGCTATTCCCTCCATTCTACAAACACACCCCAGTGACTCTCATTATGACACATTTATAGGTTTCCGTTTCCAACAAGGCAGATCATCAACATTCTCCCCTGCTGCACAAACAAAGTCCACTGAAAATTGGTTTGCCAACTATGATTGAGAACTTGGCTGACTTGCACAAAACCCTTCATCAGACACCTTGAAAATGCACTGGAATGTGAATAGTGAACCAGTTCTTACTAGCTATCTGATAGTCATATTCCAAAATCTAGTGAGAAGCCATTTTAAAAGAACACAGGCTGTTGTAGCAGCAAAGGTGGAGGCAAACTCCACGTTTTAAGTTACTAATACTAATTGTATTAATCTGCATAATGTATGTCTTCTATACTGCATATAGCATTAATAATAACAAAACAAGTCTCCCTAATGAATTCAGGAACTTTATATGGCCTAGTACTGTGTGACCGTACGGTTTGACAACATGCCTGGCACACAAGATAACAGCTAATGAACACGCTCAATAGCATGGATATATGACATTAAAAGGCTTTTGTGCTGGTCCAATACTGTTGTTTTTGTGCTTACTGTATGACAGTTCAGAAATGACAAAATACAAATACAAGTAAGCAAAATGTGAGTCATAAGGATTGACACGCGCAAAACATTTGAATAATTTGGCATCACAAATTTACCCATCTTTACCAAGGGTAAACCCGACCTCCGATTCTGCCTGTGTGGAGTTTGCTTGTCCTTCCTGTGTAAATGTGGCTTTAAATTTGATTTCCCCCCTCACCAATCTTTTTTGGGACCAATTTAAATGTGTCTGACTAGTAGCGATGTAAACTTGCTCCTTTCATGAATAGCCATAACCATTTAACCGTGCAAAGTTAAATAAACAAACAAACAAATTAAGGGTGCCAATACCCAACTAGTTAAATGTTGGGTTTTTTTTAGAAATGTTAGCTGCATCACTAACATCAGAGAATCACTCATTATGGGTAAGCAGAAGGAGAAAATTTGTACGTAATGTAACAGCAAAATGTACAAGCAGACACAGTCCTTTATATCAACTGCAGCTCTTCATATAATCTGCAGCCAATAGTTTTTTAAATAATATTTACTTTTCAAACCTGGTGATGACATCAGCGATGATGGTGGTACCTCCGATGGCTCTTTCCCAGGAGTCTTTCTGCTCAAAGAGAGCAAAGGTGTTGCGGCTGTGCTGCAGGCCCAGTCGCTCGGCCACTCTCCTCACCACCTACACAGAAAGGGTGATGGAGCATGGGTGAGGGGATGTAGGTGGAACACTGTTCCCATTCCTGTGTCACAGGTCTAGTGTTTCATTTAAATGTGTTAATATTACAAGGTAAATCATACACTGAGCACTTGAATTATTTTCCTCAGATGTGTTGATTAATTAGCATGAAAAGATGTGATATGATCAAAATGACAATGACAGGCACATATCTCAAACTCAGAATGCCCAAAGCCCCTACCTAAAACTCACCAGCCACTTTATTAATCCCTCGTCAATGCTCACACGACAATACCAAAAGGATGCTGGACATTTTTGGTCTTGCAGTGAAGTGTTAAAAAATTCCAGCAGCACTGCTGTACCAGCACAACACACACTAACACACCACCACCGCATCAGCATCAGCGCAGTGCTGAGAATGATCCTCTACCCAAATTGTACCTAATCTGTAGGGTATTGTACCTGACCCTTAGATAACACAGTAAATGGGACTAACAGAGAAGCAGATGAACTACAGTCTGTAATTGTAAAACTATAAAGTGCTTTTGTAGAACCAAAAAAAAATGTAGAACTTTAAGAGCAACTGATAAAATGTACAACAAATGTAGAAACATTGGAAAGTGCGTACTTGTCACTTTATTAGGTATACTTCAAATACATATCCATGATAAAATGCAATTTATAAATTAGGCACAACAATACTATAGAGCTATAAACTATAGAATTACAACAATAGAGACTAACAATAACTAATAAAATGTAGCATATTGTCATAATTCCACCCATATATTATCTTCCGTTTAATCCACACAGAGTCGTGGGCCAGCTGGTGCCCACCTGGCAACTCAAGGGCAGGAACAATCCAATTCATAGGGCACACAAACACACACACACACACACACACACACACACACACACACACACACACACTAAGGGCCCCTTTAGAGACACCAGTTAACCTAACACGCATGTTTTTGGACTGTGGGAGGAAACCGGAGTACCCAGAGTACATCCACGCAGACACAGTAAGAACATGCAGACTCCACACAGAAAGGACCCAGGCCCCTCTACCTTGGGATTGAACCCAGAACCTTCTTGCTGTGAGGCAGCGGTGCTACCCACCGATCCACCGTGTTGCCCCTTGTCATAATTTTACATACTAAATACCATTTTCTTTATTTATCAAGTGAGGAATGGTTATCTTTTCACTTCTAAGCATTTTACAGCTTCTCTTTGGCTTAGTCAAATAGCCAGAATCACTACTTTTGTACTTTGGGTCCAAATAAAGAAAAAAAGGTTTTTCAACACTGCAGCACTGTTACAGTCGACCTGAACAAGGCTGCTATTATGTGACTAAGTGCTGATAGCGTGTATAATGTGGATACACTTAACATAGAGATAATTCATGTCCCGAGCGGGAAAGCACAAGGTAATTTCATCATGCTACTCAAAATGGCACGTCATTTTAAACGTACATTTCTGTATGGATAAACAAATAAAAGCATGGAAAGAAGGGGATTTCTGAAATTGCACATATTATATACTAATATACGGCACATACAAGTAATATAATAATGCAAATAATACAATCTAATAAACATAATGTGCTTATGATAACATCCAAAGTTCTTCTTTTGGGTTTTATGGGATTAACTTACCATACACATGCACTGGACAAGATTACGTACATCATCCATTGAATTTTTTCTTTAGGACGGCCATTTTCAAAGTAGGATTTTTTGTGTGAATTTTGGGGCAAAAAAAAAAAAAAAAAAAAAAAACCCAATTTAACCACTCAAGGTCTGAATTGTTCGAGTGAAGAGGTGAGTTAGAACTGTAATTGTCACAAGATGGGTTGTTCATATTGTAATCCTGGTGAACACAACCCGTGTGTGTGTGTGTGTACCTCATTAGCAGTGGTGTGGGAGCTGATGGGGATCCTGCAGCAGCCAGATCCTGGGTAGTGTACAGTACAGAGCATCTCCTGCCGAGCCATCAGGCCCTGGATCTCCTCCCATGAAGGTACACACTCACGACAGCGCGTTTTCTCCAGAGCTTGAGCAACGAATGACGCATAACTCTCCACCTCCAAGTCCACACAAACACTCTGCACCCTGCCACAAAGAGAGAAAAGAGTGATTAAAGTGCTGCTTGTAACAAAAACTCACTGTCTACTAAGAGTAAAAATAACGAGTACGAAGTACAGTTGGTGCTCAGTTTTTGACCACCTTGCATAAACTAACAAAATATAATTTGTCAAGACATACAATGGTGTGCAAATGTCTTGTCACCATTACATTTGTTGTTTTGGCAACGGAATAATGACCATATATAACTAACTGTCAACGTTTGGACCCAACAATTTCAAACTTGAATTTGTCACCCCTTAATCCTCTTTTTCGCTGGTCTTCATTTTGACCTTTGTGAGCTTTAGCATATCTTAACCTTTTCATCCTGTTCTCTTTCTGAAAAAGTGGTTGGCTGCTACTCCTCCAAAAAGACCAGTCCTAATGAGGCTTTTACGGACTGTAGGAGAGTAAACTTGGCATCCTGATAAATATACTAGTTACTAGTGTAAGAGGAGTTCCTGATAAACACTTTCCACTGTAGCCCATAGAAGCTGTTTATCTGATCTTCTTTTTATTTTTGAATACTGCTTACAAATGTCCTGCATTTTTAGTTCGTATTCTAATAATCTTTGATAATACAAACGTAGATCTAATCTAGACTTGTCATGCTGGGCCAGATAGAGAAGAACGCAGACAGTGAGCAAATTGAGCTTAAACAAGGGGTTGAAATAGCTGGGGAAGTAATTAAGAACATGCAGGACAGATAAGGGTAATCTCCCTCTCAGGACATGAGGTTGGTTGGAGGTGTACAAGAGTCTGTGTGTATGTATATATATATATGTAAGTGGTTACTGAAAATACACTATTAAACTATTTCCACAATATTTCCACACTGCCTCTAGTTATCTAGTTTTCTATTCCTGTTCTCTTTTCCCAGTTTTTTTTTAGACCGTCAATGAGGCGTGGGATGAGAAATGCCGTTCACTCTCACAGCTTTGTCCTCCTCATGTCCTTCTTGTGTGTGTGTTTAGGAAGAAGACAGTGAATTTTCCACAAAAACTTTCCACAAGAGTCAACTTCAGCAACCATCTGTTTCCGCACACTCAGCCACAAGCCTAGGTGTGGTTTGTGTGTGTTTACATGCCCAAATTTGAGTGCGCTGTTGTGTTGTTTACTGAAGAGAGCATGGGGTGATGAAGTGCTGATGGGCATGTTCTGTAAGCTACATTTTAAGACGCGAGTCATGGCAGTGTAAGTGTGTTCATAAAGAGAGCATTTTACATTCACAGCATTTAGTTCATGCTCTCATGAAGAGCATCTAATAATTAATACAGTCTTAAAAGTTACTTAGCTTAAGTGAGCGTGCATGGCAGTGCTGGAAAGAATGCATACAGACTTTCTATAACTGTTGCTCTGGTAATTCATGCATAGAAGTCTCTCAGAATTCGCCAGATTTCACAACATGATGAACCATAAAAAGCAGGTGGGCTTCAACAGTGATGTCATACCTAGTATTACTACAGTGTTCCTAAAGAAATGCTCAATGAGTGCATTTTCACTGCTCACAAAAAATGAGAGGATATTTCAAAATGAATATGAAGAGGATCCCATAAGAACTGCTGGACAATCTGATCATGTCTGTGCCCCTTCACTGTGTTTTGGCAGTCTTTGATGACCATGCACCCTACTGAACAGTCAATGTGGGGGTACTCTTGTCCAGTTTAACTTGCTTTTGTTCACCCCCATAATTACATCCCTTACTACTCAATCACCATAATCGCCATCTCATTTACATAATTTTTAAATTTGCTTTTCTGATCATCTTATTTAATGAAATTAAATGGTATGCTTCTTTTGAAACGCTTCATATTCATTTTGAAATGTATATATCATTTATTTATGATTCATTATTCATTATGACAGGATTTAACATACAAATTTCCTATTTTATGGTTGTATAGTAATAAAAAGTGAGAAATAATATCTGACCCTTATCTGACCATCACTGCTAAAACGATGATATATCTAGTCTAATGGTAGCTTAAGATTTACCACAATACTGTATATGTTTGTTTTTCTCAGCCTCTTTACTAGTTTTATTTCATTTATTATATCTCATGGTAATTAAGGATTTTGCACATTACTGTATACACTCGTTGCTCACGGCCTCTTTATTAGATGTAATATTTATTGCATTTAATCGAATGGTAATTTCAGATTTTGCACATTACTGTATATACTCTTTTTCTCAACCTCTGTATTTATTAAACAACCGGAACATACAAGATACTATAATACTGTATGCAGCATTCACAACAGAAAAGCAAAGAAAACAAAAAAAAGCCCACAGAGTCGAGACCTGAATGCTAAAGAGGTCAAATAATTAAAGACAGCCTAAATGTAACAAAGGACTCGGATAAAGATTATTTCAGAAAATTTCAAGACAGTCTCCTCAAAAGAGTTCAAGATGTACGTAGAGTTCAGGGACCTCACACAAAATACTGACTTTTGCCTGAAGAATCCATTTTGTTGTATTTTTCTAAAGTGTGTACATATTTGCTGAATTTTCTGTTTTTTATCTTTACAAACTGAGAAATTGTATATGGTCGAACAGTAAAACAACAAATCTAATGATACCGGACTGACTTACCTCTTCAGGTGAAAGCGCAGATATCGGAGGAAAGGACTGCTGGGTAGGAAAGTACAGCTGGCGCAGGTGAGTAGCTGCCAGTAGCGCAGCCGAGCACTGGTTTGCATCTGCTTGTCTGTGTGTTTTTGTATGTGGGCGATGCTGGTCTGTTTGATGAGCTGGCAGTAGAGTTCGTCTCTCAGGGGTCGGAGGTCGAGGCAGGTCTGCAGGACTCCCTGAATGAGTGGAATAGGTTCTCGCTCTGCCTCCAGCTGCTGCATGCAGTTAAACAGCCGTACTGCCTCCTCTCGCACGGACACGTAACCCTTACCTCCCATGTCTACAACCATACAGATATACAGAGGGGTTTTTATTTAATGTTAGACGCATTCGTTCAGTTTCACTCAGTTTCAGCATTCAGCCACAATCACACCCACTTCACCAGTATCCTGCCTGCCACCTTGTTTCAAGCCAAGAGAAACCATGGAGATGCGTCATGAGTTGCTCCCAATAAAGAAGGATGCCAATAAGCTAAATGTGCGTTTCCATAGCGTCCGGTAAATAGACAAACAAATAAATGCATCTGAATGCAAACAGCAATTTGTCTTGGTGTTGCCCTGAACGAGCATGTGAGAAAGCTCGCTTAATTTTTAAACAAACTTTGCCTCTAAGGTGCATTTTAACTAATTTCATACAACTTTCTCTAACGACAAAAAAAAAAAAAACTCCCTGTGAGTCAACTCAAAGGTAATATAGCCAAATAATACACAAATATTAGACTATTTGATGATTAATGAGTGGATTAATGAGAAGACTTAATAATTGCAAATACTGAAACAGCCAATCACAGCAGCAATTTAATATATTTAGGCATGTAGGTGTGGCCAAGTTCAAACCGAGCATCAGAATAGGAAAGAAAGGCGATTTAAGTAACTTAATGTGGCTCATTGGTGCTAGACAGGCTGCTGTGAGTATTTCAGAAACTTCTGATCTATTGGGATTTTCACTCATAGCCGACTCTGGGGTTTACAGAGAATAATCTGAAAAAAGTTCTCAAGGCACAAAAAGCCTTGCTGATGCCAGAGAAGAAAGGCAAAACTGGTTCAAGCTGATAGAAAGGCAGCAATAACTCAAATAACTACTCGGTACAAGTGATGTATGCAGAAGAGCATTTCTAAATGTATAACGTGGATACCCTGGGTGCCCCTCTTGTCAGCCAAGACAAAAACGGTGCCTGTCTGGTCTTAATGAGTCTTGATTTCTCGTGCAACATTCAGAAAGTATGGTCAGAAATTGGTGTGAACATCATGAAAGCACGGATCCATTTATCCTGCCATGCATCAACGGTTCAGGCTGCTGGTGGTGGTGGTTTAATGGAATGGGGGATTATTTTCTTGCCACACTTTGGGCCTCGTAATACAAAAAAAAAAAAAGCAAACACCACAGCCTACCTGAGTATTGTTGCTAAACATGTCTACCCCTTTATAACCTGTATCCAACCCACTACTTACAAGGTGTACCTAACAATGTGGGGATGAATTTATAATAGCCTGTTATTCCAATATTATTCCAAGGAGAGTTGGAGTTTATAAATGAAAATGGTAAATGGGTTGTGAGGTGTGTAGTGTCTGTACTGATTTGTGTAAATGTAGAAATGTTTTCTCTGCAACCACCATATCTACAAAACTGACAGTGTCCTTCAAGCAAATGTTGGTCAACAATAAATTGGGTAACACTACAATACAAGTGAGTGAGAGTGCATGTTACTTACGCATGTGGTCCAGGCTGCTGTAGGGGAACGGTAGCAGAGGGGCGTAGAGTGGACTCTCTGTATATGTGAGTATGGGGTTGTGCTGATAGATGTGCTCCACCACCTCAGGGTTAAACTTGTTCTCCTGCAGAGAGAGAGTGTAGGCGCAATTTAGATTTTAAGCCGAATTTCTCATTCGTGCCAACATTTAGTTTAACATTTCTCATGCTTGGTGTGGGATCATTGTGGTCTGCTCCTTCCCCTAGTTTGGGGAATTTGCTAAAGTAAATTTGGAAAAGCACCAAACACACGCACTCCCAAATCCAGTGGGAGAACACTTGTGTTGAACTTACACATGCACCCGCTGAACTGGGCCTCAGTTGATCAGGGTCAGATGGGTACATGTGCGAGTGCATGTATCTGTTTAAGTGTGTTTATATGTGTGTGGGTGCCTGTCGTTTGAGGTCAGCTGTGTGTGGGGCTCAGGGTTAGGCTACATCCCAAACCACAGGCTACTGTACTACCAAAATAGTACAGTGGTAAACTGAGCCTTTCTGTCATTGTGCACAACTACATGCAAATTGTACCTAGGCATCTGTTTCTTATTATCTTGGTGCTCTTAAGGCCAACAAAACACACAAACATGTTTAAATGTGCCAGCTATAAGCAGTCCAGATTGGTTCAGGTCTATTGCCATAATGCTGCTGGTCTGAAACTAAAAACTGGTGTCAGGAGTTTGGAGGTGTCTTATTTTCAACATTGCTACTAGGGGTGTAACGGAACTTTAACCTTTGAAAATCTAAGGTCTAAATGGTACTTCAGTTTTTGGCTGAAACAAGAAAAAAATGGACCAAGCGTACAGAACAACGACTTCTTACTCTGCATATAAAAACTCAGAGCTCTGACCACTTCAGACACGGGCTTCAAGTAACAGAGGCTGTTATTAAGTAAATGTGGAACAGGTGAATCAAATCACTGGAGATTTACTGCGTAGGTGTGTGAGTAAACTCATTATCCTGAGCTGATACTTTAAGAAACTTGCATTTAATTACTGTGTTGCCTTATGTGTCCATTACCAGAAGGATTCCTGCTAGGTCCAGTGATTTAAAACTTTCAAACTTAGTATGGTTTAATGGTACACCTATCCACATCCACATAACTTTCCCCACCATGATTTCGATATATCACGAGTTGGCATAAGGTATTAAATGGCAAGTTTTTGTGAAAACTGCGGACGGCATAGAAAGGCCAGCAGGCAATACAGAAACAGTATTTATGAAAAAGTATGACATGCACAAAATTTATGTATGCATTATTTAACAACCACCAGGCAACATCAAGGTTTTAAAATAATAAATTATACTAGGAAATAAAAGTCTGTCTTTTAACTACAGACGTTGGGCCGTAAAACAGCGAATTAAGGTGGTCACCTCAACGGGCACGGTGGATTGGTGGTTTGGATGTTTGTCTCTCAGTGCTAGGCTCCTGGGTTCAGTCCTATCGGCCCCGTATCAGGGTCCTCTCTGTGTGGTTTTCAACATGGCATTAACATGGCAGTTAGGTTAATAGTGTATTCTATATTGTCCTTTTTTTTAGTGTGTGTGTGTGTGTGTGTGTGTGAGAGAATGAATGGGTACTGTTACTGTTTTTACAGGGGTAAAATGATCTGAGTCAAGTTCTTGATCTGGACTTGAATAAAGTGGTCTCCAACGCATCTCTATGAAGAAGGTTGTTGATTACTCCATCTAAAGCATATGTCGGCATAGGTTATCTCTTCCCAGACTACATATCGTTCATTGCTCCTTTTCAAAGAAAAATTGTATTCGAGTCCAGTGCCTTACTTCTCTTACTCATTTCTAAAAATTGCCATGTCTGCATGCACCGTCTACCTTGCCACCTTCCAATTATCCTTACTGTCCATCAGTCTAGCTGTCCGTCAGACAGTGTCTACTGCCTGGAGTGGGATTTCCCACCAGTTTTGTGGGCTAGCAACCAGAAGTCTATTAATACGGAGTCTGCGCAGAGCATTTGCATTACATCACAGCATGAGATAAAGGAGAAAACACAGAGAGAGTTATTTCGAGATGCAGGCGATCCCATGGCAGCATGACTGTTCATATTAATAACACCCTGCTAATATTATGGCTGGGCAGAAAGGGAAATCATGACTGTCTGTATGCGTGTTCGCACCTCTATGTCGCGTATGAGGAGCTGAGTAGGTGTCTCCACTGGTGCTTTGCTGTCTATGACCTTTTGGACCGCACATGCCCAGTGCACGGCCTCATTAAAGTGTTTAGTGAAGAGCTTATAGCAGTGTTTCCGCCCAAACACAGTCAGACTCCAGTAACCTGCACACAGACATGAATACAATTATTAATACATTTTTATGAATCCAGAATTAAAACCCACAGCAAATAAAGGTTCAAATTGAAAAACAAACAGTAAGAGTGTGTGTCTGTAATATTTACATGTAATTATTTAGCATTTAGCATGTGAATTTTAACTGCCATAATTATGATTTATGTTATACGTATTATTTTGAGTTTTAAAAAGGTTTAATGTGTTTCAAAGTTATACTGCATTGCCTGTTCCAGAAATTAATGCTTCTCCAACTGGACTTATTCACTCTTGGTTGTGTGCAGCCAGTGAGGTATGTTTATTCATGTTTATATTTCATCTTGTGCGTTTACATGTTGGTTCTACAGTGTGTGATTGTAACCACAGTGTTGTGTAAAGTTTAGGCTTCAGATGCTGTTTATATGGTAGTGTTCCACTCGTGTTTTCAGCAGGATCTCTGACGTAGTTACATGTCGTTTTCTTGGGAAAATGCCCTTTTATATTTACGTTACATTAACATAATGGTAACATCTGGTTAACAATCATTTTGATCAACAACTTGTTTTTCTGAACATAATGCGGTCATTAATCTGTGCATATCTGTAAATATCAGAAATGTTTACAATTATGATTGCACATTTTGGGTTCAAATATACAGATTTTGCTGATCATCTAAAACTATCCCTTACATCTATAAAAAGACATCTACTGCCTCAGGAACCAACAGATGCATGAACATACACCACCACTCTAGGAAAGTCCCGATAGACTGCATGGGAATAAGTAGAGACTACTGACCATATAACCACACACACATAACCTTATTCTTACACGTGCATACTTGCTTCAGTGTGACTAAGTCTGCTTGGTCACAGTCTTGCCTTGTTTCAGACAATAATTCCTCTCATCTCTCCAGCTTTATTCTGCTTTCATTTTTCCAGACAATCCCTGGCCTCTGTGACTCAACCTCTGTGTCTTGCCACATGAACGGAACGGGTGAGTGGCACTCCGTCACCAAAGGACCACTGTTCCCCTCTGCATACCATCGCTTTATTATTGAACTCTAAGCTCCAACACATGGCTCATTACTTCTCCTGTTCTCCAAGGCCCAGAGGGAATTCTGGGAAATCTCTAGTATGTATTGTACTTTATGGAATGCAAGATGTTTGAGACATGTAGCAGACCTAAACCCATTAGCCATATCATTAAAATCACCTCTCTAATTTTGTGTATGTACTGATTTAGAGAAGTTGTTTAAAGGCTTGTTTTTGAATGTTACATTGGCCATCATATCATTGGCCAGGCAACATTTCATAGAATCAGTAAAGTTATTATTGTTTGCTTCAGTGTGGGGTATCCTGAGGTTGCTGTGCTCTTTGGGGTGCTTATTTTTGAGGTAGCTGAACAGGACTGTTGCATTTCCACCAGACACACCTCTTGCTTTTGCATAGACCTGCATCATTTCCGCTGGGTAAAATCCAAAACCAGTTCCATAAAAATTTTAAAAAGCTCCTTTCTGTCACCAGCCATGCTACTGTGCTGCAAAACAAATGTATCTGAAAGACCCACTCTGGATTTTATCAGTGTCTGGTTGTTGACAATATCTAACAAAATGAGATATACTAACGACAAATGTTCCATTATACAAATTAGTGTATTTATTTTATACAAATAAATGTTAAACATATCTAAATGCACAATCCATACATATATGCTGAAAGCAGGGAATATAAAGGACCACACCGAGCATGTGTTTTACCTGTCTGTTTGTAGGTGTGTTTGTCAGGCCAGAGGACAGAACAGAGTGAGGTGAGGACGAGCATGCCCAGTGTGCGGGCGCCTTTCTCCGGGCCACTGTAACACTCCAATGAGTCAGGGGTCAAAGTGAACCAGAACCTCCTATATTTGATCCATCCTCCCGGCACTTCACGCAGCAGCCAGCCTAGACACACACACAGACACACACACAGACACACACACAGACACACACACACAGACAGACACACACATACAGACACACACAGACAGACACACACAGACAGACAAACACACAGGGTTAGATTTCAGTCAGCCTGATTCAAACAGTAAGAGAACTCCCTAAACTCTTGCTAACCTAGGGCACTGCAAGGTTACAGTTGGATTACAAAAGGCTCCCCTAA